>APFE031722228.1:108322-122195 GCA_000404065.3 Pinus taeda
AAACCCTTTATCCTTAGGAATATAAAGATTCCTATAGAAATTAAATCATAGTTTTAATAAAATTAAAAATGGAAATACTTTTGTATATAAAGATGTGAGATTTGTACAATATAAATAATATTATTAAGAACCAGCCTAGATCCATCTTAGCTATGTATCCAAGCCATGAGAGCAAGAAAATTGACTAATAATAATAGAGGAAAGATAGTGCATGATTGTTTTCAGTTTTTTATTATTGTATTTTTTGTTGACATGATGTATCCAAAATATAGCTTAATATTTTACAACCATTTGAGGTTTTTTAATTTACATACTTTCTTAAACACAATATCATGGAATCAAATTTAAGAGAGGGAGAGAGGGAGTGATATAGTGACAAAGTTGGAGAGCGAAGAGAGAGAGAGTGATGGGGGGAAGAGGAAGGGAGAAAGAAAAAATAATTAAAGAGGTAGAGGTGGAGATAGAGAGAGGGATTGACAAGGGAGAGATGTGGGGAGAGTGAGGGAGAGAGGATAGGAGGGAAGAGAGAGAAGAGGAGTGGAGAGAGATGGGGAGAGAATGGGAAGCGAGAGAGGGGGATACACACACACACACACATAGAGAGAGAGAGAGAGAGAGAGAGAGAGATGGGGGGGGAGAGTGAGGTCGTAGAGGATGACAAAGAGAGGAAGGAAGAGAGAGAGGAATCAATAGAGAGGAGAGAGAGGGGGGAGAGAGACAGAAGGAGTTGGAGGGATAGAGAGAGGGAGGGAAGAAGAAATACATAGAGGGAGAAAGGTGGAGAGGGATAGGGAGTGACATGGGAGAGATGGAGAGAGAGTGAGGGAGAGAGGAGTGTGGGAGGGTAGAGAGAGAGAGAGAGAGAGAGCGAGAGAGAGAGAGACATAGAAGGGGGAGAGAGAGGGAGAGAGGGAGAGAGAGAGAGATATGGAGAGTGAGTGTGTATGTTTTGGGGTGAGATAGAGAGAGGGAATAAGAAAGAGACACATAGATACAAATATAGATATTATATAGTATTATATAACCAACCTAGATCCATCTTAACCTCGAATCTATCAAGCGCCAAGAGGGATCAAATCTCTGAAAGTGCGAACCTTTCCTCAAGATTTTCACTCAAAAAAGAGGTTTTCAGCTGGAGATATTTGATCCCTTTTGGCACTTGATAGATACAGTGTTAAGATGAATCTAGGTTGGTTTTAAAAAACAAAAAAGTATTTATAAAAAATTATAAAAAAAATTAGGTAAAAGTTTAAATTTTAGTTAGTTAGCTTGCTTTTTTTTTAATTGGAATGAAATCACGTGAAGAGTATTTCTCTAGATTTTGTGGATGGTAAACCAGATAAACCATCGACCCTGATTATGAAGGCTCACCCCAAGGGAATTACAGAAAGTCGAACACGTAATATAAAATAACTAGCAACAATGTTGATATATATGTTTTTGGATATATGTTGTGTGAGAGTTTACTAATGTCCTACGTTTCAAGTGGTATCACCACTGATCATCTAGGACTCCCTGATGATGTGTGCTGAGACCACTTGAAATGTATGACATCAGTAAACTCACACACAGCATATATCCATAAACTTATATAAACGTTTTTCAAGTGGTCTCACCACCCATCGTCTAGGACTCCCTGATGATGGGTGGTGAGACCACTTGAAATGTAGGACATCAGTAAACTTACACAAAAAATATATCTAGAAACTTATATAAACATGAGTACGAGCTATGGAAATATACACTCACAAAACTAGCAACAATATCAAAAAACTTCATGTCTGGTTGTACACCACTTTAACTAACCCTTGAGACTAAAAATACATAAAATATTTATTGAAAATATGTAACACCCCTCAGGGAAAATAAATATTTTGATTTCTTTTATTACACATACTTGGTCAATCATTGGGCTAAATGGAAAGCCTAGCAAAAAGCTATAATGTTTAAATTTTATTTTAATTTATTCTAAAAGGTATGGCAAGCCATGGAATTCATGGGAAAATACCCTAGATGAAAATTCTCATTTTACTAGACAACTATTCATCTCCCTAAGAGATAAATAATCTCAATTGGGACTATCAGAGCCAAGAGGGGAGAGGGAAGAAAACCTAAGGCAACCTTGAAGACTTGGTTCATGGTTGGAGGAGGTCCAAGGGAGGATAATCAAGCTAAAAACTTGTGACCCTCAGTGGGACGTTGTTGAGGGCGGAAGGATGTTGCTAGTTGGGGAACTTCTAAATTGGTCGGTGGCTAGTGGAAACCCCAAGATAGGATAATGAATATGTGATTTATTTGGCCGGACTGGTGTGGCCTTGATGCCAAGAACAAACCTGGTTAGGTCGTTGTCAATCAAATTTTCTGGAAAATAAGAAGGCTCGGGGGGAGAACTGGATGTGATTTCCATTCTCATTAGATGGGAGGAGTAGAATTTCTCCCAGTTGAATTCCCTGGTTGCCTGTATCTAAATAGATAAGTGAAAAGTTGCTTTTGTGTTTTTGAAAATTGGTTTTCTAATATTATGTTATTATGATTTGTTTCTTAGATGGATGAATAAATAAGTGGAAAGTTACTTTTATTTGAAAATTTGTCTTTCCTTTTCATTATTATGCTATGTTAACCAAAAAGGAATTTAAGTTTCATTTTAGGATATCATACCTGGACTGGGTTAGTTTTCAAGCCAAAAAAATGTTAATCCATTAGCCTAACAAAGTCCCTCTCCTATTACCTTTTAGATAAAAAATTGATGGCTCACAGAGGAAAAATTAATAAGTAAACAATGTCTAAAATTATTTTCAAAATTAGCGGTGCGAAAAAGATGACGTTTGATAATCAAAAAGGCCAATATCCATCACTATACCCAGAGAGAGGAATGAAATATCATTAGTTGGTGAGAACAAGTCAATAAGTATCTCTCTTAACATTATTAATTAAAACAAAAAGGAATAAAAAACTCTTCGGGATTTAATGAAAAACATTCAGGACTGAGACCTAGTCAGTGTTTCTAAAAGACAACATATATAGACAGTTATCTTGACACTGGAACATAACCTGGAACCAATATTTTTAAAAGAAAACCTAGAATAAAATATCTAGGTACATTTGGAATCAATATTTTCCTGTAAAGTATTCATTATCTTTATACAAGTAAAGCGAAAAATGGTGGGAGTAAGGGAAATAATCCTTATAGTTAACATATGCAAATAGAATGAATAGCGATTAGTGACATTATTAAATATACTGAGCAAAAAAAGCAAAACGTGATACATAGAGAACTATAACATAAACCCAAAATTAACAAGGTCATAGGCAAATACATTCCATAGCCATTAGTGGAATAACGATACCTTTATAAATAAGACCATTAACGAAAATCATAATTGGGTCTATAAATTTCATTGAGAACTCTCTACAAAGACACAAGCCAACTTGCCAGATATAGGTTACGTTGTGGTCTGGGAATATCAATTTTAAAAAAAGACTGCCATGGAACTAAGTAGGGAATATATCTATTTGAAAACAAAATAAGAATTGAACTATGTAACAATACAAAAAACCAAGCCTTAAAGGCTAGCAAAAGTATCACACCCCTTTACATTGAATATGATCAATTCAAAAATACCATACATGACAAAATACAGATTTGACCACTTGAGGTCACAAGCCCAAAGAAACCAAGATATTCTATAGTACTATATAATTGAAGAATGCAAGAATTACAACTAGCCATGGGATGGTCTCTTCCTTCAATAATAAAAGATAAAAAATAAAAAAATTACACTGAAGGGGAAAACAACAACCTTGGGTAATCAAGCAGCGACTAGAGATTGCAATTGGATAAAGGTTCACAATAGCCCCGAAACTTTGTAATGCAGGACAACGAATAAAAAATGATGAGTAGGCAACCCAAACACTGTGTAAGTGTAATATTAGATTCTTTATTAATAGGGCTGGAGGTCGTAACAAAAAATGTCAAAAATCATACATCACTTAATGTTCAGTAAAGAGGTTCTTTATTTTCCAAGAGTAGTAAACACTAGGAGTTGATACACATTTCCAGACAAGGGTTAAGATCACACACACTTGGTTGTAGCAGTTATGCCCAAGAACCTTGTGGTTCATCAAACTTTCCCTAAGCATCAAGGAAACCAAACGACTTCTTTGAAAGACATGAAGTAACCAAACTATAAAAGATAGAAACATCATAGGAACCTAGTAGCTGCAGTGAGTTCGAGATTGAGCCAGCCAATTTCGTAACGGGAACCAAAGGGGTTCAAACTTGAAGGGGCCAACACAAGAAACCATTTAGTTAGAATTCCCTGAGAGGAGATAATATTGTGAAAATTCACCAAGAACCAAAGTATATCAAACATTCACCTGTGAATAACCTTTGAAAGCAGTTGGAACATTTTAGCTTGTGCACAGAAACAAGAATTTTGCAAAACTAGTGTTGTCTCTCCCAGAGACAGCCTTGGATTTCTAACAAGACCAATGCATCGACACATCTAAATTCTATGTATCTCATATGATCCTCAAGAAACTGAAGGCATCATATGCATCTTCTACTCATAGTAATTACAAATATACAAATATACACATAACATCATGGGTTGGTTCCTTCATCCAAGGATATAGGCCACGTATTTCGAGTATCCTTTCACATATACAAATCGCAAGAATAAGGAATAAACAAGTGGAGGCCGAGTAATCAAAGACTTATAGTTTAATCAGATTTTGCAGAATAATGAAAGAAGAGAAAGAGAATAATAACTCATCACATAAATCTTGAAACATCAAGAGTTTTATACTTATTTGAGCTAAAGATAGATAGGTGGATGTAAGAAGAGTGAATGCTATGATTTCAGGGAGCACACATTTAAAGATATAACCTCAGAATTGCATACATGCATATGTATTAACTAGTTAACACCAATGAACCTGTAAGAATATAAGAGATATTTCTGGCAACTACAATTGCTTGAAATCAGAGAGGAAGTGTGAACATAATGGAAGTTTAACAGAGAAAAAACATACTGTAATACTTGAACATGGGAATCACCACTATTTCATTCATATTAAGAAAGATGTAGATCTGGAATCCACACAACTTCAGAAGCACATACAATTTTTCCTAGAATTCAAAACCCTTCTTCAATGTTTCTTCCTCCCTTTTATAATGAGAGGGAGGGTAAGAAAACCCATTACAAAAATATCTTCAGGTGGAAATTTACAGTTGTCAATATGAATGGTTGTCTCAGGGTAAATCCTCTAACTATTACAATAGGAAGATTCCTTTCTTGAAAGCAAAACAGAATAACAATACAATGATCAAAACAACAAAAGAGAATTAATCCATCACAACTGCAATGATGGTTCCTGGAAATATCTTCATGCCACTGTTCTTTGTTGGCCTTTGGTCCTGACGTGTTCCTACTAATTCATGGTTAATCCTCTCTCAGCTAGTTCCAAGTCACTCAGTCTTTAACATCCTCTAAAAAAGCTACCAACTGATACGCCCTTTTAACTTTCTGTTAGATAATGTCGTTGCCCTGAAAAATTTGGTGTCTTGTTTCATGGAATACCCAGGAGTCTTTCGAACGCTGGCCTTTTAACACAGGAACACCGTGAAACAGGCAACCTCAACTATCCTTTAAGCCCTTCCAAATACAACCCCTTTCCACTTCTTCTTTCATGTGATTGGGGGCTTGATCCGAGCGCTTAGCTCTTCAGGCGCTAAGGCTTTCAATTGTCGTAGGGGGGCCTTTTCCTTTGATACTTGAAATGCCTTTAATAACCCCTTACACTGCATCGGATGATATCCCAGACATGAAAACTTCAAGAAATATAGCCTATGGGACATCGCATCCGAGGGGCCCTTTTTCTTATCGCAATCACAATCCCACATCTAGCATTGAATACACTTTCCCTTAAGTGTTTTCACTAGACAGTTGCGATCATTGATATGTGGGATGACATCATCTTTGCCACATGTGGACTGCAAATGGCCCCATAGGACCCCTGAAAACACCAAAACCAATTTACACGTGTCCGCGTGCGAAGTCAACATCCATACTGCCACATCACTGATGATGTCAACTGTCATGTCAACTGCGAGAACCAATCACATGCTGCCACGTGGCCCCCTAGAGGAGAGAGAAAAAGGCTTGCCTGGCCTTGTTTTGTCATGTTTTTCCTTTGCATTTGGTTTTCGGCCCTCCCCAACGATTTTTCTCTATATCGCAATATCAACGATTTTCAACCATTTGGAACAACAACCTCTGTCAATGCCACATGTAGGAGAAAGAAAGGGGAGGTCCAACCCTTGTTTTGTCAAGGATTTCCTTTGTTAATAAAATTCGGACCTCCCCCGATGATTTCACCCTATATTCCAAAATTGGCCCCCGCAAGGTCACAATCCTGCAAGGTTATTGGGGGAGTAGCCTCCCTGTTCTTGCGATAGTCAATAATGCGGCATTGTGGGGTGTGGGATACCAAACATGGAGTAGAGAGAAAGGGGGTCATCCATCCTTGTTTTGTTTGCCTCTCCTGTGTTAAATTGTTTTAGTCCTTCCCCGGTGATACAAAATTATATCACAAATCGGCCCCCCACAAGTTCTTGGAGTACATTGTGATTGCGCGCCTGTGATGACAACCGATTTGTGGGATTGTGATATCAGCCTTCACCACCAATATTTATTAGCCATTTTTTGGTTTGCTGGGCTTTTCCAAGGTAGACCTTCAAAATGCTTTATCTTCTGCTCCAAGTGTCCATTTTTGGACTTGCATATACCATTGGAAATCTCTTTCCGATTACTACGCAATGTGGATGGTCTAATTCAGCTCTGAGATCTTCTGTTAGGAAAGGGGCTCCAAACTTCACTACTCTTAAGCAACTTTGACCATGTGAAACCCATAATGCAGTGAATGAAAACAACTAGTATGAATTATTGAAGTTGGACGGTATAACAGGAAGCTAATGTGACTTAAATTAGTCAAAGATAAATCACCTCAACTTTGCATAGAAAATAAGGGCACCTTCTCTACGCGATGGGATCTCAAAGAAATTAGATCGCAAGAGTCCCGCCTATCACAAACCAGAGCACAGGAAACTGCTAGGGATGAATTAATAAGTTCAAGATCACTGAAACCAGAGGAAATAAGAAATTCAAAAAATGGTCACTTGTAGTAGTGCACCTGAATAAACTCCTCACTTTGGACTTATTATACAAGTGACAAGAAGGAGCAATTGAGGTATTAAGGACGAAAATTCTAGTTGTGTCAGGAAAGGGTTGGATAACTCCAAGTGTTAAGGATTAGAAAATGCTTAAAGGGGAATGGTGGTAAACTACCATGGCAACATTTGTGAATACCATCAAGGCACTCCCATAATATATAGTAAAAACCCCAAGAAGTTGTATAAGTAATTATTGATGCAGTAACAAAACTTAACGAACTATAAGAATACTCTAACTACCTATTACCCAAACAATCTGGAGCATAACCAAGCAAACTTGGAGTCAAGCCAAAACCTTTGGAGAATTACAGAGTTGATTCCAGCATAAGAAACCAAGCAAATGAATGGCATACAACGTTGAGAGACGAGGATGGCAGTTACCCTCTAACCAACTCCCTCCAAATCTCGCCGTCAATCTAAACCCAAAATATATGAGTTGTAGATCTATTAAATTGCGTGTCAGATAGCTCATTGTTGGACTTGTTAAACAAGTTAGCCCGAAACCCAAGTGTGTACATACATCATAATAAAGTTAAACCATGCAGAATAGCGTATCATGATTTATACCACTTTGGCTACAAAGATTTATATGTATAATTAAAGTGGTCATAATCTCCAATCATGAGGTTAAAACCCAAGCTCATTATGGTGATAAACATCAATGCGATCAACTACACGGTTGATTTTATCTCAATGACATAAAATAAATCGATTATATATATATATGTATGGGGCTAACTTGATAATTAAGTTACATGGTGTGAATAGATAGCACGCAGCTAAATTTCTTTTGTTTGGGAATTTTTTAGAACTGTTAAAAGAAATATATTAAAACAATATTTAAAAGGAAACGAAAAAAACTGAAGTAGGGTTTGTAACGTTTAGAATAAGTATCATCCTTTCCACAAATAATGCAATTTTTTTTATAAAATATGTTAAAAACTTTGAAAGCTTATGTTGCCACTAACCACCCACCAACGTAGTAGTAATGCTTGAGCTTATATTGATTGCACATTTTTACATTCAACCATCATCACAAAGCAAAGTAAAATGTTGACTTTGTTTGGTTGAAGGAATATACAAAATTTGCACTAAATAATTTCAAAAAGCATTTTATTAATAAAAATTGCACATTTTTACATTCAACCATCATCACAAAGCAAAGTAAAATGTTGACTTTGTTTGGTTGAAGGAATATACAAAATTTGCAATAAATAATTTCAAAAAGCATTTTATTAATAAAATTAATTTCACAGTTAAAACAACAAAACATGATCAGTCTAGGCGAGTAGGAAGATGGCATGGATAGTTTCACACGGGTTCTCTTATCTCATTTAGCTGCTGTGTTGCACAACATTAGATCCTCCTCCCTCCGGAAGAACTACGCATGGCAGAATTCGCACAACATTGTCAATCGACCCCTATCTTCCGCTCATAGCTTATTTGTACATGCCTTCTAATTCTTCTCCTCAAACATTGCATCGCTATTGCACTGCCATAGCCATCAAGCCTCTTCCCATTTTCTTTGATTACATGGATGGATCCTATTTTCCATAGATTAACCAAATCACTTGCCCACAGTTTGTAATTACTCAAAGCTTGCATCCTGTGTGTTGGTGTAGTTTGTTGGAATTTTTGGTTAACAATAATGTGCAACAATATTTTTTATTTTTTATAATTAAATATATGTATTAGTATAAGTTTATCTTAATGTTCAATTTGCTGAGTTTCTAGGGACTAAATATTTTAAGATGCAAATTTTTTTTGAGTGTAAAGGTTGAGGAAAGGTTTGCACTCAGAGATATTTGATTCGTGTGAACTCTACCTATGTTCAAATTTCTGGGCGTCTTCCATAGGCCCGTAGTGTAGGAGAATACAAGCAAAATAAATGCATGTCCCATCACCAACTCCAGCCTTTGGAGTTTTGGTGTTTGGAATCGATTTGTAGTCCCACCCATATTCTTGATAGATCAAGAGTTAAGATGAATCTATCTTGGCTTTTAGCGACATATTTCCAAATAGAAAACATATATGCATAAGATTTTCTCTCTCTCTCTCTCTCTCTCTCTCTTTAAGAATTATAATCTCCCTATAAATTAGAAAGCACTTATTATGAAATAATAATTCCCTGATTCTTTCTCATACGGTTGTTTAAATATTTTTCTTCTATTGAAATATTTGATTGTAGCCACCTATATCTTCTTTGTTTTATATATTTTTTATTTTATACATCAACTCCATATTTAAGTAATTTACTCATCTCTCAGCACATAAAGTATAGGAATTTTATAATTTTAAATTACTTTATTATAAAATTAATTTATTTAATATGACATTGAAATATTTTGATTCAATTTTTTTATTAATGTATTTTTATTTTAATATTACATTTAAATTAACATAGAATGATTACAATCTTATAATATCAATAATTTATTTAGTCATTCTATATTTAAGTAGTGAAGAACTTCCATATCTCCCTAGTACTAAAAATTAAATTAATTTACTTTTTTACTTTTAACTAGTTTATCTTTCTATATAAAGTTCATGTAAAATTAAGATGGAAATTGAATTATTTTATTTATGGCGGACACTTAATGTAAGTATTAATTTATTATTTTTTATATGTAATGTGACAACATTTCCCCCTTGCAACTTTAGAATGTGATGTTACATCCTTCACATTTCCTCTGCCTCTAAGATTCTTTCTTTTGCAATTTTGTTGCCACTTTCTATTCATTTTTTGCTCTATCTTCAAAGCATTACGATATGCTTCATCCATGATTCAAAAACAAAATATACTCATCTCATCTTAGAAACTAAGTTTCTTTCACATACCATACCACCCTTTCATACTCTTGTTATTTAAGTCTTGATCTAAGTGATAGTTTAAAAGAAGTGTTTTTTGTATATTCTTGAACATGTCTATTTTTATTATTTGAATTTAAGGTTATGTGATCCATAATATGAGTTCATAGAAATATTTTCGGAGAAATCACATCATCAAATCTTTGTCGATTTCCAACCAATGAGTGTGGTCCTGATGATGAACCAGACTCGTTGGTGGACCACACTCGTTGGTTCGAAACACATCGACAAAGATTTTATGATGTGATTTCTCCGAAAATATGTCTATTTTTGTTTCAAATTTTGTGCTTGTCTACACAAACTTTGCTAGTGATTGACATGCAATAACTTCTCCTTGATCTTTGTTTCAAATTTTGTGCTTGTCTACACAAACTTTGCTAGTGATTGACATGCAATAACTTCTCCTTGATCTCACTTAGCATTTATTTCAAAGTCTTTATCTTCCCTTATTGCTCATTGAGTGTGCCTTTCATCACAACATCCCCCTATAGTGCAACATGCCCTTTTAACTTTCTTATTTCAAAATGGAATCTATTGGATTTTGGACATTTTCATATTCAAAGTATCTATCAAGTTCACCTATCCAATTTATGAGAGTCTAATTTGCATCCTTGCATTACCTCTATCTTTTAGTAATGAGACCAAATGCTCAGTGGGGTCTCTTTTATTATCATTTTGTTCTTCCTTCATCTCATAGTTTGATTCTAAATCTGCTACAACTCTAGCATCCCCAATTTTTTTGTTATCTAATTCTTCAATTCTTCTTCTCAATCCCTCCAATTCATAGTTCCTTACACCTCATTCACTTGTTACTCTTAACAATAATATCCATAAAAATTTTAAGGTAATCCTCAACTAAACTACCATTAACACAACAACTAAACTACCATTAACACAACTTTCTTGCAGCGATCTTTAATTAATTAACAAAAGTTGAAATGACTCTCTCTCAATCATAATATGCACATACTATAAAACTAAATATAATGAAATTTACCATATAAATGACAAAAACATTAAAAAAACAAAAAAAATAATATTTCAATTCAACCAATAAATTACTAAAATTCTTAATCTCTCCCCATTCACAATATTCAAAATAATATAATTTGAATGAGAAGAAAACTTACACTTATCTACACAGTTTTCACTCTCATCTTTTCCATGGTAAAACTTGAATTGAAACTTTTCTCCTTTAATCATTCAATAGGCTTATAATTTACTATATTCAACTCACATGGTACCCAACAATATTTATAGCTCTCCACATCATATTAAATCTTTACGTATTGTCAAAATAACTTACTTTCATAAGTAA
Source organism: Pinus taeda (assembly GCA_000404065.3). Taxonomy (NCBI): domain Eukaryota; kingdom Viridiplantae; phylum Streptophyta; class Pinopsida; order Pinales; family Pinaceae; genus Pinus; species Pinus taeda. The sequence goes on from APFE031722228.1 coordinate 119,743, forward strand.
CCGATTATAACTCATCATTCCCGTTTAGTCAATTTAACTTTTAGATATTCTTCTTTAAATATTCTCATCACATGTGAGTAGGCTCTTTATTTGCCTTTAGCGATAGTGACCTCTCTAAGTGTCATACTAAGTTAAATAAAATCAAAGATGCAATACATTGCACTAACCCAAACATGTTCATGCATCAAATGGTTTTACATTAAAAATATAATTGATTGACTGTCCAGACCTGAGCAGGCCGTTGAGCCTACTTCGCACGGGCCAGCTAGAATATCCGCCCTCTTTAGGTCAAATCGCAAAATAGGCAGATATAGTAAACGATAACTGATGTACACATGCAGACCTGTGAACCATTATAGGACTTTAGATATAACTGTACTGGATAGATTATCTACGTCAAAGGCATTCATAAGTAGAAACAAATTCTGCATGGGGTACTGCCAATTATTCATGAAATGGGAAGCACTGATACAATGCCAACTCCAAGAGCAAAGGTTTTCTAGTTTCTGTTGGCCATTCTTTGAGTCATAATTCATGCCTGTAAGTAGTGATTCATGTATATATTTTCTTTTAATATCACTTTGGTTTCGCTTATTTCCATAGGTTGCGTACTGAAGCAATTTCAAGGGATACAGTAATGTGTTTTTTCTTTCTTGGTTATGGGCTTCTAACAGCAATTGATTTTGCTGAATTTCATAGGTTCTATATATTTTCCTATCAGAGGAAAATGTTATTTCTCTCTCAACAAACTGAGATTGTTAGTACCATACAAGCTCACAAGTATAATTATTTGAGAAGAAATCAATTTTTCTCTCAACAAAAATAAGGTTGCTAATACCACACAAGGTCATAAGCATAATTATTTCAGAGTTCATCTATACTTATTTCAGATTTCAAAAAGACTGAGGTTGCTAACCAGTGTAATCATTTCAGAGTTCACGAAACTAATAATATAACTCATCGTCTCACTAAAGAAAAAAATAAAAACCATTTAACCCAACCACAATACATAATCCCAATTGACAATATGTTGGTACTAACAAATATCTGCTTCTGGTTCCCTTATCTTTTGCCGTTGGTATTAGCATATGTTTGCCTTTGGGGTTTCCCTTATTTCAACCAATACTCTGTACAAGTAAATCTCATGACTTTCCAATGGACTATGTTGATGAGGTTTCCCTTGAAGAAATCCTGCACTAGGTCAACTCTACCTGGTAAAATACCGTGATTTTACAGTGTAAACTGTCTGGCTATCGTCTTGGAAGGCACTAGTGATTATCCACGCCAGTTGCTGTTGAGATTGTTGTGCCAGGATGTTTTAGAAAAAAAAAAAAAACTAGAGTGTTTATTTAATTTGAAAAAAAAATTCTACATTTTTCCTCTGTTATTCATTGGGCTTCTCTTTTCTGAAAATTTATTGGATTAAGCTCAAATCTGCCCCCCATAGTATTTCAATTGTTTTCGACTATTTGAATAAAATTCCATGGCTCTGTTATGCCTTATACTAGCATTATTATGTGATTGATTATATACAAATCCTGCATGATTTTCACTAGCTTTTCGATGTTTTATATTTTTTTTTGCAATTGTTGCACAGATGCATGCAGAGGGTTACACCATCGGTGTCGCTTATCGGCGGCTTGGTGACAACCTGCCCTCCGTACAAGAATTTATTGACTTGATCCAGAGATTGAAGGTTGGCAGGGTTAAAATCTACAGTACCAATCCAATAATGCTCAAGGCGCTCTATAACACCGGTATTGAGGTCTTTGTGGTGGTTCGGAAAGAAGATATTGCCGGTCTCCCGGCCAGCCAGTCAGTTGCAGACAAATGGGTCAATGATACTATTGTTCCCTTCTATCCTGCAACCGATATCAATATAATCCTGGTGGGGAATGAAATTTTAACGGACTATTCCAACCAACAAACCTGGTAACAGCTGGTGCCCGCTATGCAGAGCATCTGGCAAGCTCTGGTTAATTATAATCTGGATCATATCAATGTAGGAACCCGTTTCTCTATGGATATGCTTGGCTCTTCAGTTCCAATATCAGCATTTCCTCTATCAGCTGGTACTTTTAGGTATGATATTGTTGAAATTAATCGAGAATAAGTATTATTAGAGAAAGTTTGTTTCACTATGAACTTGTGTTTTAAATTAGTATTAGTTAATATTTTTTAGGGGTTAGTTCTAAATCTCCGTATTATGTTGTAAATTTATATATTCAGAATAATGAATTCGTAATAGTCTCCTGCCGGTGAGCTTCAAATTATAAATTTTCATCTTTAATTTTAACAAATGAACATGGTATTAGAACATGGTATTAGAACATTGGTTTCAGATTCTAAACTATCTTCCTTAATTTTAGTATGGTATTAAAGCATAAGGTTATTGTGTTTGGTATCGCTGCTGGTGAGCTTTAGTGACAGAGAGTGTACCGCTGAAGCGTGGA
>APFE031722228.1:125381-166512 GCA_000404065.3 Pinus taeda
CATCACAAAGCAAAGTAAAATGTTGACTTTGTTTGGTTGAAGGAATATACAAAATTTGCAATAAATAATTTCAAAAAGCATTTTATTAATAAAATTAATTTCACAGTTAAAACAACAAAACATGATCAGTCTAGGCGAGTAGGAAGATGGCATGGATAGTTTCACACGGGTTCTCTTATCTCATTTAGCTGCTGTGTTGCACAACATTAGATCCTCCTCCCTCCGGAAGAACTACGCATGGCAGAATTCGCACAACATTGTCAATCGACCCCTATCTTCCGCTCATAGCTTATTTGTACATGCCTTCTAATTCTTCTCCTCAAACATTGCATCGCTATTGCACTGCCATAGCCATCAAGCCTCTTCCCATTTTCTTTGATTACATGGATGGATCCTATTTTCCATAGATTAACCAAATCACTTGCCCACAGTTTGTAATTACTCAAAGCTTGCATCCTGTGTGTTGGTGTAGTTTGTTGGAATTTTTGGTTAACAATAATGTGCAACAATATTTTTTATTTTTTATAATTAAATATATGTATTAGTATAAGTTTATCTTAATGTTCAATTTGCTGAGTTTCTAGGGACTAAATATTTTAAGATGCAAATTTTTTTTGAGTGTAAAGGTTGAGGAAAGGTTTGCACTCAGAGATATTTGATTCGTGTGAACTCTACCTATGTTCAAATTTCTGGGCGTCTTCCATAGGCCCGTAGTGTAGGAGAATACAAGCAAAATAAATGCATGTCCCATCACCAACTCCAGCCTTTGGAGTTTTGGTGTTTGGAATCGATTTGTAGTCCCACCCATATTCTTGATAGATCAAGAGTTAAAATTATATGCTAAATTCTCTCTTCTCTCTCTCTCTAAAAAATATATATATTATAGAATATTTTTTTATTAATTATTTTTAAAATGTTAAAGAATTTAATCTCCCCTTATAAATTAGAAGCACTTATTAATGATATAATAATTCCGCTGATTTCTTTCTCTATACGTTGGATTGTTAAATATTACTCATATGAAATATTTTTGATTTGTAGCCACCTTTATCTTTCTTTGTTATTAATATATTTCTTTTGTTTTTATACATCCAACTCCATATTTAAGTAATTTACTCATCTTTCAGCACATAGTTAAAGAAATTTTATAATTTAAATTACTTTATTTTATAAATTATAATTATTTAATATGACATTGAAATATTTTTGATATCAGATTTTTGTTTTATTAATGTATTTTTATTTTTAAAATTATATGTGTGTTAAATTAACATAGAATGGATTACACTCTTTAATATCAATAATTATTTTTAGTTCAATTCTATATTTAAGTAGTAAGAATTCCATTTCCCTGTACTAAAAATTAAATTAATTTACTTTTTTACTTTTAACTAGTTTATCTTTCTATATAAAGTTCATGTAAAATTAAGATGGAAATTGAATTATTTTATTTATGGCGGACACTTAATGTAAGTATTAATTTATTATTTTTTATATGTAATGTGACAACATTTCCCCCTTGCAACTTTAGAATGTGATGTTACATCCTTCACATTTCCTCTGCCTCTAAGATTCTTTCTTTTGCAATTTTGTTGCCACTTTCTATTCATTTTTTGCTCTATCTTCAAAGCATTACGATATGCTTCATCCATGATTCAAAAACAAAATATACTCATCTCATCTTAGAAACTAAGTTTCTTTCACATACCATACCACCCTTTCATACTCTTGTTATTTAAGTCTTGATCTAAGTGATAGTTTAAAAGAAGTGTTTTTTGTATATTCTTGAACATGTCTATTTTTATTATTTGAATTTAAGGTTATGTGATCCATAATATGAGTTCATAGAAATATTTTCGGAGAAATCACATCATCAAATCTTTGTCGATTTCCAACCAATGAGTGTGGTCCTGATGATGAACCAGACTCGTTGGTGGACCACACTCGTTGGTTCGAAACACATCGACAAAGATTTTATGATGTGATTTCTCCGAAAATATGTCTATTTTTGTTTCAAATTTTGTGCTTGTCTACACAAACTTTGCTAGTGATTGACATGCAATAACTTCTCCTTGATCTCACTTAGCATTTATTTCAAAGTCTTTATCTTCCCTTATTGCTCATTGAGTGTGCCTTTCATCACAACATCCCCCTATAGTGCAACATGCCCTTTTAACTTTCTTATTTCAAAATGGAATCTATTGGATTTTGGACATTTTCATATTCAAAGTATCTATCAAGTTCACCTATCCAATTTATGAGAGTCTAATTTGCATCCTTGCATTACCTCTATCTTTTAGTAATGAGACCAAATGCTCAGTGGGGTCTCTTTTATTATCATTTTGTTCTTCCTTCATCTCATAGTTTGATTCTAAATCTGCTACAACTCTAGCATCCCCAATTTTTTTGTTATCTAATTCTTCAATTCTTCTTCTCAATCCCTCCAATTCATAGTTCCTTACACCTCATTCACTTGTTACTCTTAACAATAATATCCATAAAAATTTTAAGGTAATCCTCAACTAAACTACCATTAACACAACAACTAAACTACCATTAACACAACTTTCTTGCAGCGATCTTTAATTAATTAACAAAAGTTGAAATGACTCTCTCTCAATCATAATATGCACATACTATAAAACTAAATATAATGAAATTTACCATATAAATGACAAAAACATTAAAAAAACAAAAAAAATAATATTTCAATTCAACCAATAAATTACTAAAATTCTTAATCTCTCCCCATTCACAATATTCAAAATAATATAATTTGAATGAGAAGAAAACTTACACTTATCTACACAGTTTTCACTCTCATCTTTTCCATGGTAAAACTTGAATTGAAACTTTTCTCCTTTAATCATTCAATAGGCTTATAATTTACTATATTCAACTCACATGGTACCCAACAATATTTATAGCTCTCCACATCATATTAAATCTTTACGTATTGTCAAAATAACTTACTTTCATAAGTAACCGATTATAACTCATCATTCCCGTTTAGTCAATTTAACTTTTAGATATTCTTCTTTAAATATTCTCATCACATGTGAGTAGGCTCTTTATTTGCCTTTAGCGATAGTGACCTCTCTAAGTGTCATACTAAGTTAAATAAAATCAAAGATGCAATACATTGCACTAACCCAAACATGTTCATGCATCAAATGGTTTTACATTAAAAATATAATTGATTGACTGTCCAGACCTGAGCAGGCCGTTGAGCCTACTTCGCACGGGCCAGCTAGAATATCCGCCCTCTTTAGGTCAAATCGCAAAATAGGCAGATATAGTAAACGATAACTGATGTACACATGCAGACCTGTGAACCATTATAGGACTTTAGATATAACTGTACTGGATAGATTATCTACGTCAAAGGCATTCATAAGTAGAAACAAATTCTGCATGGGGTACTGCCAATTATTCATGAAATGGGAAGCACTGATACAATGCCAACTCCAAGAGCAAAGGTTTTCTAGTTTCTGTTGGCCATTCTTTGAGTCATAATTCATGCCTGTAAGTAGTGATTCATGTATATATTTTCTTTTAATATCACTTTGGTTTCGCTTATTTCCATAGGTTGCGTACTGAAGCAATTTCAAGGGATACAGTAATGTGTTTTTTCTTTCTTGGTTATGGGCTTCTAACAGCAATTGATTTTGCTGAATTTCATAGGTTCTATATATTTTCCTATCAGAGGAAAATGTTATTTCTCTCTCAACAAACTGAGATTGTTAGTACCATACAAGCTCACAAGTATAATTATTTGAGAAGAAATCAATTTTTCTCTCAACAAAAATAAGGTTGCTAATACCACACAAGGTCATAAGCATAATTATTTCAGAGTTCATCTATACTTATTTCAGATTTCAAAAAGACTGAGGTTGCTAACCAGTGTAATCATTTCAGAGTTCACGAAACTAATAATATAACTCATCGTCTCACTAAAGAAAAAAATAAAAACCATTTAACCCAACCACAATACATAATCCCAATTGACAATATGTTGGTACTAACAAATATCTGCTTCTGGTTCCCTTATCTTTTGCCGTTGGTATTAGCATATGTTTGCCTTTGGGGTTTCCCTTATTTCAACCAATACTCTGTACAAGTAAATCTCATGACTTTCCAATGGACTATGTTGATGAGGTTTCCCTTGAAGAAATCCTGCACTAGGTCAACTCTACCTGGTAAAATACCGTGATTTTACAGTGTAAACTGTCTGGCTATCGTCTTGGAAGGCACTAGTGATTATCCACGCCAGTTGCTGTTGAGATTGTTGTGCCAGGATGTTTTAGAAAAAAAAAAAAAACTAGAGTGTTTATTTAATTTGAAAAAAAAATTCTACATTTTTCCTCTGTTATTCATTGGGCTTCTCTTTTCTGAAAATTTATTGGATTAAGCTCAAATCTGCCCCCCATAGTATTTCAATTGTTTTCGACTATTTGAATAAAATTCCATGGCTCTGTTATGCCTTATACTAGCATTATTATGTGATTGATTATATACAAATCCTGCATGATTTTCACTAGCTTTTCGATGTTTTATATTTTTTTTTGCAATTGTTGCACAGATGCATGCAGAGGGTTACACCATCGGTGTCGCTTATCGGCGGCTTGGTGACAACCTGCCCTCCGTACAAGAATTTATTGACTTGATCCAGAGATTGAAGGTTGGCAGGGTTAAAATCTACAGTACCAATCCAATAATGCTCAAGGCGCTCTATAACACCGGTATTGAGGTCTTTGTGGTGGTTCGGAAAGAAGATATTGCCGGTCTCCCGGCCAGCCAGTCAGTTGCAGACAAATGGGTCAATGATACTATTGTTCCCTTCTATCCTGCAACCGATATCAATATAATCCTGGTGGGGAATGAAATTTTAACGGACTATTCCAACCAACAAACCTGGTAACAGCTGGTGCCCGCTATGCAGAGCATCTGGCAAGCTCTGGTTAATTATAATCTGGATCATATCAATGTAGGAACCCGTTTCTCTATGGATATGCTTGGCTCTTCAGTTCCAATATCAGCATTTCCTCTATCAGCTGGTACTTTTAGGTATGATATTGTTGAAATTAATCGAGAATAAGTATTATTAGAGAAAGTTTGTTTCACTATGAACTTGTGTTTTAAATTAGTATTAGTTATAGGGGTATGATATTGTTGAAATTAATCGAGAATAAGTATTATTAGAGAAAGTTTGTTTCACTATGAACTTGTGTTTTAAATTAGTATTAGTTAATATTTTTTAGGGGTTAGTTCTAAATCTCCGTATTATGTTGTAAATTTATATATTCAGAATAATGAATTCGTAATAGTCTCCTGCCGGTGAGCTTCAAATTATAAATTTTCATCTTTAATTTTAACAAATGAACATGGTATTAGAACATGGTATTAGAACATTGGTTTCAGATTCTAAACTATCTTCCTTAATTTTAGTATGGTATTAAAGCATAAGGTTATTGTGTTTGGTATCGCTGCTGGTGAGCTTTAGTGACAGAGAGTGTACCGCTGAAGCGTGGAGTTGTAGTGCCTGGAGAGGCAATTTCTTTTTATTCTCTCAGTTTGAAGCGGGTAGCGCGGCATTTTGGTCCAGTTTAGGTGCTGGCCAACACATTTTTAGTCTGGGTGAGCACGGGTTTGAGGCGCATTCACGCGTTGATCGCCTGTCCATTACGGCCATTCCCATCAGCGCGCACTCGAAGGGCGGATCCGGCCTCCGATTTGCGCGCTGCAGCGGTAGTGAGTTGGCACGCTGGCCGTGCTGTGAATTGTGTGAGAGACACCACTCTTGCATGGATCACTGGCGGGCAGCGGTCGTGGTGGAAATCCCTATGTTGTGATTAGAGTGGCGCAGCGGATCGTGGTGGATCCGCGTGGTAGATCGCAGAATTGAAAGCATGTTCGAAGGCGTAGTGCTGTCTGAAGCAAGTCTGGTTCGGAGAACATCTCCCATTGTCGTGGTCAACCCCGTTGAATCCAATGAATTCGCGGCCGAAGTCGCAGATTGGCTGCGGATTCGCGTGACTCGCGTAGAATTCAGTTTTGGTGCCGTGTGGATTGACTGCGTTGCAGTGGCAGTGTTGAGAGGCACGGCGTTATCTGCCATCGTTGACTTGCCCATTGGTTTGGTGAATCCAGCGTGAACTGTGGATTCGAAGATGAAGTCGTGGAACCAGAGCCCGTCTGATAAAAAATAAATCAAGCTCATTGTTTGAAGAGACCAGTGAGTGTTGAATAGCTCCGACAGTGTGAGTGTGAAGAGACCGTGCTGCGTTGTTGGAGGTTTCAGTACTGAATCTGAGACCTATAAGGTGGCTGAATCGATCAGCAGTACCATCTGGCTTTTCGATTTGTGACTAGACATGTGGAACTGGTGCGTTGTTCATCCCGCGTGGAGCAGAGTGAGTAGAACTGAAATGAGCAGCGTTCTTTTTCTCGGCCCAACTTTGTCTTGCTAGCTGGCCGAATTCCACAGATGGACGAAGAGTGGTGGATTCGAAGTGGTTTGTTCCTACGGTTTTTTTCAGATCGGTGGATTGGTGGCAGAGATAGTGGCGATTTGGGTCGGTGCGGATTTCATGTCTTGAGGCCGAAATCACTTAACTCAACCACACCTTTCCAACTAGGTGGGTTGAGTTCATAAGTAATCGTGTGTTTTTTCTTTTTAAGCATTTAAGATGGCCGTGTTGTAGAGATCACTGGTGGTTTTTCTTTTTTGAAAGCCTACAAGTTGTCATAGTTTAATCGAAGATCGCTCCTCTAGATCTAGAGATAGATCCATTAGTGACAGATCTGTTGATTGAATTGGCTCCTTGCTTAATTGCCGAGGATCTTGAGGAAGATCCATAAATTAACCTATCACGATGAATAATCATATGGCAGAGGTGTATTTGAATGAAAGAATAATCATATGGCAGAGGTGTATTTGAATGAAAGTAACAAGTTCGATGGGTTGAATTATTCAAACTGGAAATTTAAGTTGTAGACATTTATTGAAATGATAAGTGCATGGGCGACTGCAAATGGGATGAATTGAATCCCATTGTAGCTAGAAGCAGAACAATTGCAAAAATTTATGACTGGGATGAATTGAATCCCACTATAGCTAGAAGCAGAACAATTGCAAAAATTTATGACTGGGAAAGCAGGGAGAACAAAGTGAAAGTGGTATTAAAATTGTCAGTGAAACACTGTATTATTCCTCACATTAAAGAATGTAAATCAGCAAATAAGATCTTGACGACTCTCAAGGATTTGTATGAGATAAAAAAGACAAATCACTTATTGTTCTTGAAAAGCAAGATTCTCTCCATCAAAATGGAGGACACTTATTAGTCACAATGCATTCATCTCTCAGATCAAGGAGCTAAGGAATAAGTTGGCCCATATAAAGGAAATAGTTTTGAACACTGATCTTGTCATGGTTACCATGAATGGTATGATTGATGATTATCAGATATTTATTACACGTTTGAATTTATTACAAGTTTGAATGTGAGGGAGAAAGCCATCAATTTCAAACAATTTCAAAGAATTCACATGGATATTGATGCAAGAGGAAGAGAGGCAGATGACTTTGAAACCCCAGAATTCATATCTTGCATTAATGGTGAAGAAAAATCCTTTCAGAGGGAAACTAGGTGGAGGAAAGACACGGGAGGTACACCAGAGAGAAAGCCACCCCAAGGTATGCCTTGGACCATAAATGAGTCAGGAATCAAGTTTTTTTACTGTGGTAAATCTAGTCACATTGATGGGAATTTCCATAAGAAGAAGCTTGATGAAACTCGACATAAACAAAAGAAGTATGCATGGCACTTTGCCGATGAAGATCTAAATCAGGATCTCAGACTATTTTTGTCTAATTCTGCTTTCAAATGACGAAGAAAAAGCCTGGTTTGTGGATTCAGGAGCTTCCACTCACATGACAGATAATAGACATTGGTTTGACGATTTTAAAAAGACCAACAGTGGTGCTAATATCTACCTTGGTGATGGCAGAGGATACCAAATCAAAGGATATGGAAATATTCCTGTAATATTTTTTGATGGTAATATCAGGCATATTTAGAATGTGATGTATGTATTAGGAATTAAAAATAATTGCATCTCTGTTTCTATGATTACAGACTAGAATCTTAAGGTAGAGTTATTTAAACCTTACTATGTTATTAGAGATATGTTAGATCATTTGAAGCCAATTGCGACAGGAATATGAGTTTGAGGTTTGTACAAGCTGAATGGTACAAGCACACCACTTCAAATGTTAACGTCAACATCTATGACAACAGTGAACTTGTGGCATCAAATATTCAGACAGGTTAATCTTCCTGACTTATTATTGCTACAAAAACAAGGTATGGTCAATGGACTTCCTATTTTAAAAAATCCACATGTTGATTGTGAAGGATGTGGACTTGGGAAGATGCACAGGGATTAATTTCTCTCATGTTTAAATAGAGGAAAGAGAGATATCACTGAACTTGTGCACACTAACATATGTGGACCAATGTAGACAAGATCATTAAGAGGAGCATATTATTTTTTATTATTTGTTGATGATTGCACAAGATATACTTGGATATATTTTTTGAGAAAGAAAAGTCATACATTTGAATATTTTAAACAGTTTCAAATTATGATTGAAAAACAAACAGGGAAAGTCATCAAAATTCTTCGCTCAAATCAAGGGGGAGAATACAAGCTAAGAAACATTGTCAAATATTGTAGGAACCATGGAATAATTCAGTAGTTTACAATAACCCACACTCCATAGCAGAATGGGGTGGTAGAGAGGAAGAAAAAATCTTTAGTGGAGTGTGCACGCAACATGTTGAAAGGCAAGGACCTATCTAATGGCTTTTGGGCAAAGGTTATAAATATTGTATTTTATTTAAAGAATGGGAGTCCAATGAAGAGTCTTGATCTTAAGACTCCATTCGAGGCATTATATTGTTTTAAGCATGTAGTTAGTCATCTAAGAGTATTTGGTTCGAAAGCTTTTGCTCATGTTCCAAAGGAGGATAGGAATAAATTGGATTCTAAGGCCATCAAATGCATATTTGTAGGGTATTGTTCCAATTTTAAAGAATACAAATTGTTTAATCCATCTACTCACAAGGTATTTGCGAGTAGAGATGTTATATTTCATGAGTAGGTTGATGAAGAAAATAGAGACAAAGGCAATGAGGAGTGGCATATTCCTTTGCCGATGGAAGACAACAGTGAGGAAATTAAAGACAACCATGTTTAGCAGCAACAACAGCAACAAAAAGAAGAATCAAGTGGTGTAGGTACAGTCAGCCAGCCAAGTCCACCAAGGAATGAGTAAGACGGATTTGAGGCAAGTCCACCACTAAGGGGATCAAGTAGGAAAACTCAATTACCAACAAGATATACAAATCACGCTCTTATAATTAGTATGTTAAATGTTGTTGAGCCCTGAAATTATAAAGAAGCAAGTCATTATGAAGAATGGAGGGTAGCCATTGAAGAGGAATATGAGCCAATACTTAAAAAAATAAATGGAGATTTAGTTGAATTACCATATGGGAAAGAACCTATAGGTTGCAAGTGGTTATATAAACCTAAATTTAAATTTGATGGTAGTGTAGACAAATACAAAACTAGGCTTTAGCTAAATGTTACTCACAAAGATAAGGAATTGATTATGAGGAAACCTTTGCTTTGGTAGCTAAGCTAAACACTATTAGAATGTTAATAGTTTTAGCTACAAAACATCATTGGAGTCTACACGAACTAGATGTGAAGTCCACATTTTTAAATGGAAAATTGAAAGAAGAGGTTTATTTAAAACAACTTGAAGGGTTTATCAAGCAAGGGCAGGAGCATTTAGTCTACAAATTTAAAAAAAAAAACATTATATGGTTTGACATAGGCACCCAGTTCATGGTATAACAAAATTGACTCATTTTTCTTGCATCATAGTTTTAAGAGGAGCAAAAATGACCCAAGCATGTATCTTGTGTTTGATGAAAGGGGAAAATTGTTTTGATTTCTTTATATGTAGATGATTTAATTATCATTGGAAATGTTGATGAATTGATTAAAGAAATCAAAGTATAGATGTCGCAAGTGTTTGAAATGAAAGACCTCAGAGAATTACGCTATTGCTTGGGTATGGAAGTTTGGAGGGACTCTGGGTATACTTTTCTCACTCAAGGGAAGTATGTCAGAGGTTTGTTGAAAAAGTTCAGAATGGATTAGTGCAAAGCTGCCTTAGTGCCTTGATAGTCGAATCTTAAACTTTGGATGGAGGATGATTCCAAAGAGGTGGATGGCACATTGTAGAGATAGCTAGTTGGGAGTCTGATTTATTTGACTACTACTAGAACAGAATTAGCATTCTCAATGAGTGTGTTAAGTCAATTCATGTCAAAATCTCTTGAGAACCACTGGGTAGTAGCAAAAGGTCTCTTGAGATACCTTGAAGGAACCATTGATTTTGGTACTAGGTACACTGATTCTTCTGATGTTAATTTGACAGGTTTTCTAGATTCAGATTGGGCAAGAAACCTGGATCACAGAAGATCCATAACAGGTTATGCTTTCAACATTGGATCCGGGGTAATTGCTTGGAGAAGCAAGCAACAAAGTATTGTTTCCTTATCTTCTGCAGAAGTATAGTATCAGGCAACGTGCGCAGCCACATGTGAGGCTATTTGGTTGAGGAGATTTCTCCATGATGCTCGAGAGGAACAAAAAGATGCAACAGTAATCAGATGTGACAACTAAAACTCAATTAAGCTCGTGAACAAGAGTGTGTTTCACAAAAATACAAAACATACTGATACTCACTTTCATTTTGTTAGAGAGAAGGTTCAGTTTAAAGATTATTTTATTGAATATTGTAATACTTATGATAATGCATTAGATATTTTTACTGAGCCCCTGGGAAGAATTAAATTTGAAATGTTTAGGGAGATGTTAAATGTAAAGGTGAACCCTTTCTCCATTAAGGAGGAGTGTTGAAATTAATGGAAAATAGGTATTATTAGAAAATTTGCTTTACTGTTAAATGTGTGTCCTAAATTTGAGTTAGTTCCTATTTTCTAGATGCTAGTTCTAAATCCCCTATTATATTATAAACTTATATACTCTGATTTGAATAATGAATTCGTAAAGCATTCTCCACTTTGTGGAGTGTTCAGATGCAACTCGAAATGCAACTTGCTCATGAGAGCTACTTGCTACTTTGTGCGGTCTTCAGATGCAACTCGAGGTGCAACTTGCTCACGAGAGCTACATGTTTGCTCACGAGAACTACATGTTTCAGATTATAACTTGTTTTCCTTAATTTTAATAGATATTAAAAACCTATAATGAAACCCATAGTGGATTTTCTTCGTAGAACGAGTTCCTATTTTATTTTATTTTTATTTTTTTATGGATGTGTATTCTTACTTTTCCTTATTTATTTGCTCCCGAAGATATATCTTTGGAATATTCCAATTTCGGAGAACATGACAAAAATTACACCGACCCCAATGGCCTTGTGTATCCCAATGTGCTGGACCAGCAGCTTGATGCGGTTGTAGCTGCAATGAGCAAATTGGGTTATGACGACATTAAGTTGGCCATAGCTGAAACTGGATGGCCCGTTGCCGGTGACATTAGTCAGTTGGGTGTCAACATCAATTATGCACCCCTTTATAACCGGAGGGATATAAGGAGAATGGTTGCAAACCCTCCCTTCGGAACCCTTCGCAGGCCCAATCAATTCATCCCCACATACATTTTTTTTTATTGTATGATGAGGATAAAAAGTCTGGACCGGGGACTGAGAGGCATTGGGGTTTTGTGTATCCAAATGGAACCTTGATGTATGAGATTGATCTCACTGGGAAGCTCCAGGATTCGGACTATGGGCCTCTCCCTCCTCCGCCTCCACCCTACAAGGGCAAATTGTGGTGTGTTGCAGATCCCACTGCAGATGTTTATGCCTTGCCCTCCGCTATTGATTCTGCTTGCAGTCAGGGAGACAGCACCTGCGATGCCATCCAGCCAGGGGAGCCTTGTTATGAGCCTAACACGGTTATTGATCATGCATCCTATGCATTCAACAGTAATTGGCAGCAATCCAAGAACTTTTATTCCAGCTGTGACTTTAATAAAAATGCAAAACTAGTCACAGAGGACCCCACTAAGTAAAATTATTCTTATCTGTACCTTTATCCATGTCTGGTTTGCTTTTGCTTGTTTGTTTTTGAAGCTCTTTTCAGTATGAACCTGTCTGCTCTTGCGATAAATCTTCGGTATGTTTTGTGATCTTTGTTTCTTGCTCGATAAGTTTTTTGGGTTGAGTATGTTTGCATTTCGCTTGAATCTGCTATACTGTTTAGGCTATGTTCATTTGTTTTGACCTTGAATCTGAAGTACTGTTTGGAGTAGGTGGGAGGTATGATTTCATTTTCCTTGAATCAGGTGTGAACTGGGATATGTTTGTTATACACATAAATTAATCTCAATGTGGCATGAATCTGCTTAACATATTTTAGGACTATTTTTCTTTGGATGGTAGATTCAATAAATATTTCAGAATTTATTGAATTGTAAATTTTATAATATTTTGCGAATTCAATAGATAAGAGTAAAAGTGAAACAATTTTCAGTCAAATTTGGAAATATTTTAAGAATCTGCCATCAAATTCAAGGATATCCTCAACATAAATCTCTTAAAACTTTTTACGCTGGACAGGTTTGTTTTAAGCCGAATCTGCTTCGCTTCATACACTTGATGTTTTAACTTTCCTGCTTAAATCCCTTGAAATTTTGGGCACGTGTTTGTTTCTGCCAATGATCTGATTCACTTTTAAATGGTCATATACTTATTCCCTCCATGAATCGGCTTCACTTTTAAAAGTGTAATTGTTTTTGGGTTTGAATCGATTTCATTTTTTGAGTGAAGAAGATATCAGAGTCGTTTTCCAAATATGGGTTTGTTATCAGCTGAACATTTGTGTAATTTGTATGTTGCAGGTCATGGGAGTTGCACATACCAATTCGTAGACTGCGTCCAGAAGTTTGTGCTTTGTTGAGACGCTTTGCCTGGTTGAAATGGTTATGGTAGCAGTATTTGCCTCAGTTTTAGTAGTTCAGAAGATGATCTTAAAGGACATTGTCACTTATTACTTTTGTAATCGATAGCAGGGAATCCTTACTCTGTTATATTTTCATATATATAAAGTTCTATTTAAATTTTGGATAAAATTTAAATGATTTCTTAGTTATAAATAAGAATTGCTAAGATTTATAATTATAAAATAGTAATGTAATTTATAAAAGTAAATTTATTTCTATATGTAAAAAATACAATTTTAAACGATGTTAAAATTATAATTCCAAAAAAATTATATAAATGAATTAAAAGATTAGAAAAATCCAAAAAAATGATTAAACTAGTCAGCATCTTTCTGACTACATCTGTTGTTCGCTCTGTTTCTGACCATAACTGTTATTCTCTGTTATTGTAACTGTTTAGAATAATTTAATGAATAATAAAGGCTTCTTAGGTTTCACATCCTTGCGCTGATGTGTAAGCATCTCTATGTTACGTGATGATTCTGTGGTTGATGATCCTTTGAGCAATTTTATCATTAATATTAAATATTTTTTTGAAAATGGTGATTTTGAAAAGTATTTTCGTTAACTAGAAGTGATCATTATAAAAGATATGAGAAATTATTATATAATATTAACAATTGCTTTTAAAAATGTAAAAGATGTATGGAAGGAATCAAGCTTATAATGTCATTGTAAAAAATGTTGTAGCAAAAGAAAAATAACAGCCTAAAGGATGGAGAATGGAGAGGAGGAAATGCCTTCAGGGTTGCAATAGTCTCACACTCACTTGTGTTGATGTCAGAAATGTTGCTCGAACCACTTGGCTAAATCATTTTTCCCATTCATACCACTATGTCAAAATCTTATATACACATTATATTCACCATATAACATGCAACATAATGAGGAGAAACATTACCATAGGTCCTAGTGGGCACTAACTTACAAAAAATGTAATTGCACAAAGGAAATGACTAAAGTTAGTGTGCGTTGATAATGAGATTAAATAAACAGCAAAAAAAGTAATTGCACAGAGGAAATGGCGAAAGTTAGTGTTTGTTGATAATGAGATTAAATAAAGAGCATATTTCACTGGAGTGACCTTAAAATTCAAGGATATTCTGAAATCAACATAAAGAAGGGGGTTTGTTTTAGAATTTTAGCTATTTCCTTTAAAAAAATTTAAATTAATTTGGAGCCGTTAATTCCAGTTTTAAATTTAAATTTACATTTTGTCTTGCAAATATTTGTTGGAATTGTAAATTTATGTGGTGCAGTTTACATAATCCAGGTGTCCAAGTAAACTTTCAAGGCATTGTATCCATTTATGCATTCAAAAATACACTTTTAAAAATGAAAAGTTACAGATGCTGTATGCATATATGCATTCAAAAATACACTTTTAAAAATGAAATGTTACACATGCTATATGCATATATGCATTCAAAAATACACTTTTAAAAATGAAAAGTTACACATGCTATATGCATATATAGACCAATATAGATCCATTTTGAAAAGGATTAAATCTATTGATGTGCATAATATTTTTCAAGCTTTTCACTCTAAAAAAAAGTCCCATAGGCTATCTTTTAGCCTTATGGACATTAGAATTTTGTAACCACCTAAGTTAACTGAAGTTAAGAAGTCTTTATTTCAAGGATAGTCATTCCTAAACAAAATAATACCCAATAGTTGAACACGATTTAAAGTGGGACTGTGTCATAATTAGTTAAAGCAATTTTGTGTGGGAGTTATCTTAAGAATCCCCAAAGATGAAATTTCTATACATACTTGACCAAAAATTTAGATATTTTTGTTATATAAAAAAATTGATTAGGTTATGATCTAGCTGTAAATTGGTTGAAAAAAACAAAATTAAGCCCATTTAATTTTTCAATTAAACATTTGTAACATTTAACCTAAAAAAATTCCTTAAATACGTAAAAGAAATATTTAAAAATACATAATTTAATGCAAATCTTATCATATTTATTAATATGTTAGCATCAAGTCCACATGGGGTAGCTCAAGCGGCAATGGCTGTGGAAATGAAGTCTCACCGAACCGGAAGTCTTGGGTTCAAATCTTGGGCTACCCTTCCCCCGTTGAGGGGTACTTAATGGACATGTAAATTGGAGAATCATGGGTGCCTTGATCTTGGTCAGCGCAATATTAAAAGCAAGAATTACCCACCAAAAACATAGGTGCCTTGATCTTTGTCAACACAAAATTAAAACCAAGAAATATCCAACTACTGCGTTTATGAATTTGGCGTTGATTTTTTTTATGTTTTTTTTTTTGTTTCTGTTTCACTTTTAGATGAGAGTGTGTATCTTTGTATGTTGTTTGGTGTTCAGATATTATGTGTTATTTAGTTCGTATATGAAAATGGATATATGTATTTTTTTTTCTGCGTTAGCATATATACATTTGTATTTATTTATTTATGTGTGGTGAAATGTTTGTCAACACTTGTAGTGTACTGCAAAAATTGTTAGGTTGCATTAAATTTTAATAGATTTAAAATATTGGATTCTTGCCAAGTGGCTGCCCACTCACAAATTTTATAGGGATTTGAGATTATTCCAATTCTAATAAGTTCCTCCATGATAAATTCATCATTATTATTTATAACCTTTATTTATAAAAAAGCAAATTTTATTTAGCAAAATAATCTATTTTATAATAAAATGTGTAATAACTTTTTTTTCTTCAGTTAAAATTAACCCATACCAAACAAGAACGATAAATGTCAATAAAAATGAAAAAATAAAACAATGCTTAACTTTAAGCAATTTCAAAATATACTTTTATGAATTTTAAATATATTAATAAATATAATTTCATTTTATTAAAATTATAACTCGTTAATGTGGAAATGTACCTAATTTCTCTATTGGAGTGGAGTGTTGCTCGATAAGCACTATATTGGTAACCCTTAAAAATTTTTAATATGAAGTATCATAATATGGTTAAATTATTTTTTAGGTTATTTTGTTTTAAATATTAATGATATATATTTCATTTTATTTAAAATTATAATGGTTAATGTGAAAATGCAGCCAGTTTTTCTGGAGTGAAGTGTTTACTCACATAAACACTATATTGGTAACGCTTAAAAATGATTAATATGAAGTATTCATTATATGGTTTTAAATTATTTTTGTTCATTGTACTGATTTAAATTATGTTTTAATTGGGTTAAGAATTTATAATTTAAAAATATGGTTTAAATTATCTTTCGTTTATTGCATGATTTTAAATTGTTTTTAATGGATAAGAATATATAATATATATATATATATATAATAATATATTATAATATATATATTAATTTAGCTTTTATATATATTATAATTATATATATTATATTAATAAATAAAGATTTATTATATATACAAGAAATTTGGTTTGATAATTTTTAAAGGAATATTAACTAAAATTAATATTAAGAGAGAAGCTAACCTGAATCTATATGAAAACTAACTAATTTAGTATGGATAATGGTAATACAGGCACTATTTTTCTAGTAAAAGAACTTGAGAATGATCATGGATTTTATTGAAGGTCTTTTTTTCTTTTTTCTTTCATGCGTCAATCCATTCTATTCTCGGGAGTTACTGAGAACATATTTAGAGGAGATAATGACTGCAATTCCTTGGTCAAATTCCAAACCCGAAGGTTTTTCTACTTTAGATACTTCGTTATCACTATCCAAGTGATATGATTCATGGAAGCATTTATGGCCGCTCATTGACAAATCCAAAACCATAGTTGTATCTTGTGCGCCTCCATTTGAGTGATGGATCTCAACATCAGTATGATGATATGTCCTCGCATGTGGTTGAGCACAGGTTGAAGGACTCACTTTTATATAGAAGTTTTTAGTTGCTACATATTTTTTGGTTTGTGAGCTAAAAAAGTCTTAGCTCCTTTTGGATCTTTCCATCCTACTGACTTATTCCTCGAATTCGGAGGAGGATAGAACACTTGAGAAGAGGGACAAACATTTTGAAGATTACCAAGTTGTTTACAGATTCTATAGCAAAATGTTGTATTTTTGTAGGGCAACCAACTGTGAAAAAATAATGTCATTCCACTCAAGGAGGATTTTGTCCGGAAACTTTTTGCTAAGATTGATTTCAACACATATTCGAGAAAATGTCACAATACCCTTCTCAAGCCTTTTTGTGTCTAATTTTATGAAGCGATTGAGTGAGCTTCCCACATTAGCTAGGATGTCCAAATTTTGCAAATAAAGGGGCAAATTTGGGAGTCTTACCCAAACTGGAGTGACTATAGTTGGCATTGACAGAGGGTTAAAACCAACAAACCAAGTTTTGAAAAAAAACCCAACATGGCCCAAAACCAAAGTCCTTCATCAAAAACCTTTCGATAATCCTTAAGATATTTAAAATACATCACAAAAAAGCATTTTGAGCAAATAACCAGATTTTTATTTAGGGACCAAATCTGTCGCACCCATTCCTGAAGTGTGAATGGTATAACCCATAACTCATTAAATCAACATATATTAACATGCGTCAAATAATCCATGTAAGCATCCTCAGATTGACGATGATCCACATTAATAGTTGGAATATTTCCCCCCTGATCCATAACAAAGGCTAACCCTAAGATCCATTTAGGAATCGGCTATGCGGGCCTTGGCTTGAAAGTATCCTTAAAATATTTTGATTGAGAGGTAGCGGATGCGTCATAGGCTTTGACTCCATCATTAAGTTTGAAACTAAAAATATTGAAGCGCTATTGGCTATGCCATAATATCCAAGTGAAATTATTTCCTGAAGTTGCCTACCTCTTTAAAGAAATCACATAAAAATGGTGGGAATTCTTGCCCAATCTTGAATTTTGGCAGTAAGTGTAGAGACAAGATCAAGGGCTTTCACCTGAACACATAAATTGCCTGTTGAAATTGGTTTCATGAAGACTAAAAAATTCAAAGGATTTGAAGCAATGGCTTTAGATTGTATGTAAGAAAACCTTGCTATAGAAAAATCCTCTTGTTTACTAGATTTGCAGCTGAAGCAACAAGATGAGGGGATTTCCAGCAAATGGCATAGTCGTGAAGCAAAAATTCTCTCAAGAACAAGGTGACAACTAAAGGAATTAGCGTTTCCATTGCAAGCTCTAAAGTTAAGTTTGTTAAATAATTTTTCAATTTCTAAAAGAAGTTTATTTTATATCAAATTTTTATATTGATTTTTTTTTATTAATTTAAAATAAATTTTAATTTTTTCATTCAAATTGTGTTTTTTAAAAACTTTTATTTCCCCTTCTTATTTTAAATGGAGTATTTTCCATTTTTCCCTATTGTATCATTTTATTTATTATTATTATTACTTTTAAATTTTAAATAGAGTATTATTTCCTTTTTTGGTGTTTTTTTTAATTCACTATTCATTTTTTATCTCTTTTACAATCTCTTTCACAACAATATTAACTTTCGGTCTGGGAATTTTAAAACTTAAAGAAAACATGCTATTATTAATAGTGTATATTTTCAATTCCATGGTTAGTCTTAAGATTTTGGTTGAAATGGTGTCATTGGTTAAGACTATGATTTCCCAAAAATTGCAAATTTATCCCTATAAGAAAAAGGGGTTACTATTAGGAGAACCACTTTTTTATTCAGGGTTTGATTTTATTGTTTTGGTTGCAACAATTCTAATTTTCAAGTTTGAAAGCTCCAAAGAATTAGTTCTAACCTCAAAAACAAAAATGGTTTCATTCTTAGTGCCACTTTTTGATTTGTGGTTGATAAGGTATTTTTCAACCACATTAGTAAGCTCATAATTGTAAAATATGATAATTTTAATCTTGAAAAAAAAAACAGATGAAAAAATTGTTATATGTAACACCACTTCTTAAACAAAAACTGATTTTTATGTTTTTAACATGGATTTTAAAAACTATAATTCTAATCTTGAAATCATAAATTTCATAAAATCTATAATTATATTCTTAATCTAGAAAATTTTCACCTTTAAATATCATCTCAAAATGAATCTTTTATTAAAATTTTATTATACTTTTTTATTTAATAATTAATAATTATGAAATAAAAATAATAAATTTTAAATGTATAAAAAACTTCACAACGAATAAATTTTTTAGTACTATTTAAAAAAATTTTAGGTACCTTATTACATCATAAAGTAAAAGATTACTTCCTTTTTTGCAATATCCTTTTTCAAATTTATTTAATAATTATTATATCTTATTTCTAATATATCTTAATAAATAAATTAAAACTTAAGATGGCTTTGTGAAGTGATACCTACGCGTGAGATTTAAAGAACATTTCCAAATGTTGTAGTTGGGAAAGTAATTACGATTATAAAACTTAAGATGGCTTTGTGAAGTGATACCTACGCGTGAGATTTAAAGAACATTTCCAAATCTTGTAGTTGGGAGAGTAATTACGATTATGTTGACAAAGTTAAAGCGTTATCATACTTCTTAGTCCCAGTCGTTTGGCAAGGGATTAGGGTAATTAAAATTGGTTGTTTGGCATTACTTTGTGTCATAATTAAATTAAGTTTTTAACTTTCTCGTGTATTATTAACTATATTGTAATTTATTTTATCATTTTAGTTCAATACTGCGACCTATTTCATTATCTTGATGGGTTTTTAAAGTTATTAAACATTTAATAACCGAACAAGAAATGCATAAAACAAAAACTAAATTACACACATTTATACAATAGAATTTATATGGTAAAAATTTGACAGTGTTTTAAGGAAACTTTCATGGGGCAAGAGATTAGAATTCTTATTACTCAAAGATGATTCTCCATCATACAAGCCTCTCGAGTAATCTCAATAAATCTAGGTTACTTCATTACATAACTTCCAATCATTACACAACTCACTGATAGTAAAAACTAGGATTTACCTAGATAACTAACTATTTACATTACTTTGTTGTCACATTTGAACAATGTCCACCTTGATAATAATTTTCGTAATCCCTTTCCCATGCCCATTCATCATCTCTTCTGCCAGCCAAGAGAAGCCAAACACCATCACAACTTCTCTATTGTAACTGACTTTGTGAATATATCTGCACAATTGTGTTGTGTATGGACCTTCTTGAGAGCTACTTTGCCACCATCAATCACATGTCTCACAAAATGGTACCTGACATCAATGTGCTTGGTCTTGCTGTGATAAGTTGGATTTGTAGTCAAATGAATAACACTTTGACTATCATAGAATACATTCACTTTCTCTTGTGTCCTTCCAATCTCATCGAGTAGACCTTTCAACGAGATTGCTTCTTTACTAGGATCTGAAGCAACTATATACTCTTATTCAGCAGTGGACAAAGCAACTGTGTCTTGAAGCTTTGACATCCAACTAATTACTCCACCTGTAAGAGTAAAGAAATAACCTATAGTAGATCTCCTTTTGTCCAAATCACATGCATAATTAGCATCCACATAACCGCAAATTGAACCTTCACTATGATTAAAGATGATGCAATGGTCGCTTGTACCTCTCAAATACCGAAGCACCCATTTCACTACTCGCCAATGTTCTTCTCCTAGATTTGCCATGAATCTATTGACAACTCCAATTGCATGTGAAATGTTAGGCCTTGTAGATACCTTCGGATACATTAGGTTGCCTACCGCATTTTCATATGGTACACAGGACATATCCTTCTTTTCTTCATCAATTCTAGGACTCAAAACCGAAAAAAGTCTAAAATGGGAAGCTAATGGAACATTAATAGGTTTCACATTATTCATACCAAAATTTTCAATTACTCTTTCCACATACTTCTGCTGTGATAACCAAAGCTTTGCATTTTTCATGTCTCTTTGTGTTGAGATGGGGTCCCCTGGGTCAATGTGGTGTTTGTTAAACCATATTTTGTATACAATTTTGTAAAATATGTAAAGTCTCCACAATATATGGAAGTGGAGTGCGTAGATGAATAAGAGTCAAAGGGGCTTAGCACCTTGTTTTAAGTAAAGTTTTGAGTCAATTTTAAGATTCACCCATGGTCCAAAGACCATGGCATTATATGAAAAGGTCTGTAAATAGTCGAGTCTTAGCGAGTCTAAGAACAAGGTTTGATAAAGAATCGGGTTCATTGAAGAGTTTTGGGCAGGACCTAAGGTAGAAAGGCTCTACTTCCTGTTTCTAGGTAGAGAAGGGAAGGTCCCGTAGCTGAGTGCGTGGAGGCCTATGTAGAGTCCTCAGCTAAGTGCGCGAACCCATGCAGCTGTGTGCACAAGGTAGCTTGAGTCTGTAATCAATGAATTAAAGATCAATAAAGACAATTTTCCATAGAATTCTTGAGTATTTCTGTTTGTATCTATTTATGTTATATGCTACCGATGAATGACATGTTTTATGAAATAGTGATTGAATGCTACGTAAATGTATTAAATCTGTCTTAATGATGTATGAAATGGATGCTTAGCCACTTTCGCAAAGTTTCAAATCATTTCTCTTATGTTTTATGACGAATAAAGTAGATCTATGTGAACTCCAATATAGGGTTATTGTTTGATGTGCGTAAATAGGTAAATCGGCTATTAAGGGTCCGAAATGACTGATTATGGACCTTCATGAAGGTCTGAAGGCCGCTTTAACTTAGTTTCAGTGATGTGCCCTAGAATTTTATCAATATGTGTAGAGGTAGATACAAGGCGCTAGAAGACATCACACTAGTCTCTAGATGCAAAAACTTGGTTCTTTTATCCCCCCATACTGTTTCGGGTGAGACTGCAGCTTGCGCTACGCGAGTTGTTGCCGAAAGGGCTAGTAGTGTAGGATTTTGTTGGTCGGCACAACTAACTCTGAACTTTGGTCAGGACCCCCTAAGCCAACAAATGGTTTCGTTACCTGGACCGGGATTAAATTAAAAGAGATGTGTGATGTCGTATCATTAGAACCCGACCAAGAAAGAAATTGAAAAGTGGTTGGATTAGAAGATTCACGAGTTAATGGCGCAAGAAAACAAGAATCCGCGCATGTCAAACGAAGATTGGTTGAATAGATATCTATATACAGAGATACATGAAATCTTCTTCTGCACCTTCCCAATTGAACTGTACGAGTGGTTAGCTAAATTGACAGACAGTGAAGGAAGGTGGAAGCTCGATAGTCCCATAGTGTGGACTCCAGAATTAGTACAACGAATAGAAGCCTTTGAAAACACAATCACGCGGGCTTTCGATCATTGGCTCAATCAAATTCTAGGAGGATTTGTTATAGAATTTATAGTTGACACTTTAGTTAGCTATAGAGAAGATTCTTCAAAGGATCACAATGAAAGTATTTAAGATCATTGAATACTTGGATTAAAGTGCTATTATGTGAAAAATGGGTAATGCCATTACGTTGATGTTAAGAGCTACGCGAAGTGGAAGATTCTTTAGAAGTAGCGTAGGATTAGGACCAAAGTATAGCCCAATGGTTAGACCTCCCTCAAGTGACGACGAAGGGGCAGTACAGACTACGTTGTAAAGTGTTGTTAAACTAATAACTCAAGGTATTCCTAGGACAAATCATCCATCCACTCCACCTCCACCTCTACCTCCACCAAATACACCTTCATCCACACCCCCACCTCCACCGCCACCATTCAACATGGTGAACACAGTGAAGATGATGATGTTCAAGGGCATAGGAAGTGAAGATCTAGAGAAGTTCTAGTTTGTTGCGAACGTTGGATGGACAACGCAGAAAATCACCGATGATAATATAAGGAAGGCTTAGCTAGTTACCACCTTGTAAGATGGCATGCTAACCTAGTACATTAAGTATCATACTAACAATCCTCATGCATCGCTAGCAGAAACTCATACGAATTTGAACAAAGAGTTTAGTAAACCTAAATCTAACTCGTATTCGGTGATTGAATTTAAAGAGATCATGATGAAGGTTGAGGGGATGCCTTGGGACTTTGATCAAAGGTTGAAGTGCCAAATCAGATAGGCTAGCATGCATATATGAGATAGCTAGCATTGTGACTGGTTTATAGTGTCACTTTTTTCCCATTTGTGAATCACTTTGTCACAACAAAAGATAGATACACAGGCAAAAGCCTTAGGGATCATGATGAGGTTGCACACATCACCTATTTAGGACATGAACCTAGGGGTGCAATAGATCAACTCACAATTAGCAAGCCTACACTTAGAATTATAGATTTTGAAGAAAGACAAGGAGACTAAGCCTGATATGCGCACAAAATTTTTGTGTTTAAAGTGCAAGGGCCACGGGCACAATAAGGATTATTTTCCCATGTTCACGAATTAAATTACAGGGGATGGGGGAGAATTCCCCTTAAGCCAGAAGACCCAATAGGTCCAAGCACAAGGGCCATGCTATGGTGTGCCATTTTCCAAGTTACTAGGAAACATGTGATGGATAACTACCAATTTCTTCAGAAGTTTGTTCAAACACCTCAACAGTTTTTCTGTAATTTCTACAAATCTACGGGCCACGGTGAGTGCCACTGTCGAAGCTATGAGATGATGATGGAAAGAACCCCTACTTACCATATGCACGCAAAGACTCGACCTCGAAATCAAGGTAGCAAAGGAGTGCATGGGGGTTTTTAAGGCCAAGGAGGAGGACCTGGTAGAGGTCACTATCAGATATTCTGCTAAAACTATGGACAGTCAGGGCACTTTGAAAAGATTGCCAGAATCCGACACACCTGTAATGTCAGTACTGTAGATAGTTTGACCATACCATAGAAGAATTCCCAGTGTTAATAGTTAATATGCAAGAGAATAAAATGCAACCTTAGCAGCCTACATAGAATTTACAAATGATGAATGATGAGCCCCGTGAGGAAGATCAAAGTGTTAATATTGTGTTGGGAAGTGGAATGACGATTGGCGCTGATAAAGGTAAGCAAATTGAAGAATATGGATGGGTCCGCAAAGCTCCAGAGAAAGAAGTTGACTTTAGTATGAGTCGCGCTAAGGAAGCATTTATGGAATCCAAGAAGAGATTCACTAAGGCCTCCACCTCAGGAAGTTAGGACAAGATACAAGAAATCAGTGTGCCAGTAGAGGTTGATCCTTTTGTACTCACTACATTTTTGGAGACCTGCATGTAGTTAATGTGCGATAGAAAGGTTGTGGATGGACTATAGGAATAAATAAATAAATAAATGAGCTAGTAAAGAAAAGGCCACTAATGAACATCGTGCAGTCATAAATATTGGTAAGCATAAGGCATGAACATGGTGAGAGATGCAGCTAACAACGCAGATAAATGATTATGAAATGGACCAAGTCATCTTGGGTCTGGGGTCTGATGCAAATGTTCTACCGAAACAGACATGGGAAAGTATGGGGAGACCTGTGCTACAGTGGTCTCCAATTCAGCTTAGGATGGCGTAATAATAGAAAATCATCTCCGTGGGACGATTATATGGAGTAACAATCGATATTGAAGGTGTGAGTGCATTAGTAGACTTTGAAGTTATAGAAATTGTCGATGACAGTAATCCTTACCCCGCACTCCTGGGAATCGACTAGGATATTGATATGAATGGGGTCATTAATTTGAAGAAAAGGACAATGTAGTTTGAAAGAAAATCACTTCGGGTTATAGTGTCGTTGAATACTGCAGAAGGAGTGCACTATACTAAACTAGTCTGTGACTATGAAGAAAGTGACGATGAGCAGGTCATATCTATAAGATAACAATGTGAGGTTGGGACTGGATCAATCCAATAATAGATAGTTGGATTGCATGGGACAAGGAGAGTTCCTGCACCTCTAATTTAGACGAGGAATTAGAGCATTATTAGAATTCGTAGGAAGGCAACAAATTAGCTTCACCCGAAACAGAAGAATAAGAGTTGTCAGACTAGGGCAGAAGTGGTAACGGGGGGAAGAGCACCATGTTCATTCTGAAGAAGTCGTAATGCCAATGGAATACATTGTGCCTAGTCTGCACATAGTAACTTTAGTGAATATGTTAGATCGTGAGGCCTTGGAAGAACAACTTGAGCAACTAATGGAAGCTCGAAGAAGAACGATTTTGGGTAGGATTGCATCAAGTACAAAAGGAATGTGAAAAATCATGGCATGATCGGCATATCAATCTTCGCACATTCAAAGTAAATGATCTTTTACTATTATATGATACTAAGCTCACTAAATTTCTAGGAAAATTCAAGATGCATTGGTTAGGGCCATTTATTGTCAAGGAAATTACATATGGTGGCACAGTTCACCTTGTGTAGTTGAATGGGGAACCCTTCCCCGAGAAAAGTAACTAGGAGCAAGTTGGAGTTGTATACTGGGGATCCTGCACAATGACAATATGGCAATAGGACAATCTTAGTGCTCCAGGTAGTTGCAAGGGAGCGAAAGACTATAAACTACACGACCCACTTTGGAAAACAAGGCAATGATGAGGTTGTGTGAAGATTGACAAGGAGGCACCAAATGGTGTTGCGCTCAGAGCGCTGCGGGAGAGGGAAAAGTGCCTCGTAATCCAATAAGAAAATGACTGTTGGAGTTACTATTCATGATGAGATGGCCAGAAAGCGATTAAGAGGAGCGGGGAGGCAGAAATTGAGGCAAAAATATTTGAATATATATCGCCAAAGCAACATTTATAATCAGAATTTTGGGGGAATGGTCGTATTTGAATTCAAATCCCCCTATAAATCGAGCATACTAGTCCAACATAGAACAATTTGCGCTCTAAGTCTTGCTGGTGGATTTTGCTGTCTATCGCATATGAGTCAAGCGTTTTGAGAGGAATTTGTGTCGCGCCCCCCATTTGCTGATTATTTTGTAGAAGAATGTGAATTATTCATTGAGAAAATGACTTCCACTCACCCCACTGAAGCCCTTATTTCAGAAGTAGTTATGTCTGATGCGCTAGGACCGGAAGTGTCTAGTATGGAGGCTACGCCTGCTGTGCCCAAGGCACCGAGGTCACCTAGGCCGAAACAAACTATGGCTAAAGAAAAGAATCCTGCTATGAAAGAAAAGAAACTAGTCGCGAAGGAAAAATAGAAGAAACCACTGTTGGTGTGCTCGTCACCGAGGAAGCATACTGAGGCACAACCGAAGCAGAAAAAAGACAAGCACCAAGAGAAAGTCATGGATTTAGAGGAAGAGGAGTACTAAGGCATTGAAGAAGTCGATGTCAACAGGGTTGAGCCCCTCTCTATGTTGCCTGAGTATGTCCCTCTATGGAAGGGAAGAGATAAGGTAACTAAGGACCCTGATTCAGAAAAATTTAGGATATCCACTCCCCTACTACCATAGCAGGTCACATTTGAAGGTCCTAAGCTTTTGTGTATCCCACTGTTGAAATTAGAGGACTGGGACATCGTGGATCAGGACAAATTTCTACATATGGTGATGCATAAATATATGACAAAGATCTACTATGACGGCATAGGAGTTACAAAGTTGGAACCCATGAAGTGGGTCCACGTCGTTGAGTAGTCAGGATTGTTGAATATGTTATTAGTACCGCACTATCACCTCTCCGCTATCAATATGGTATGTGTGCGCCAGCTCCTTGCATTGGTGCATGATGGAATTCTGTGGCTAGGGAAGCCTATCCCAATAACTGATATGTTGATCCACAGGGTAATGAGGTTGCCCCACAAAGGAGCAAACCCTACTAAGGAATTTGTATGGAAAACAAGAGAAAAGGAGCTAGCTGACAAAATGAAGGAGTACGGTCTTGTCAAGAAGTCACGAGGGTACTTAATTTTTTCCATACAAGACTAGGTAGTTTAGTTCGTTGCACATATCCTCACAAGAAATATCATGATAAAGTGTCGCGTGGACAAAGTTTTGGCACCGGTTATAGCGCTTGCTGCACAGTGCGCGAAGGGTGTGCAATATAATTGGTCAAGATATCTTTGTTAGGAGTTCCTCACGAACTGCCAAGAATCCCAGGATGAAAGAATTCCATTCCATTATGCTTGGCTTCTACTATCAATTGTATTAGTTGTGTGGAGGTTGCTGGAGGATAGCCAATTTCCTCTGCCCAAGGAAGAATTTCCTGAGGCCGTGAGGTCTTCCTCGCTCTAGGCCACAAAGGATGTTGCGCGTGTCATAGAAACAAATATGTTCTGGGTGCTAATGGAGATGGACCTTCAGATGGTCATCAATCAGTGGCTGAGGTTGTCCCCAACCTTGTTTGGGAAACTAACAACCTAAGCGGAGTTCAAGGCTTATTTTCACAAGTTTTGATCCGTGTGTGGAGGGACCTTGAAGGAATGTGGTATGTACTACCATACTTAGTGTCTAAGATGGATATATAGGAATTTATTGGATTTTGGTCGCCAGAGTGGCATGAGCCTATGGAATTAGATGCACGAACGAGCAAAGGCACGGAGAGCTCTACTGCACAAAAGAAGAAGGACGCTGATCAAAAGGTTGTGTGCACACTAACAACGAAAAAGAAGAAGGAAGCTGGTAAGGCATCTACGGAGAAGGCTCACCTTGCAAAAGAGCAGGTGGAAAAAGAGTAGCAGAAGTCGTAGGAAGGTGACAAATTAGCTTCGTTGAAATAGAATAACAAGAGTTGTTAGACTAGGGCATAGGTGGTAACTAGGAGTAGAGCACCTTGTTCACCCTGAAGAAGTAAGGGCAGGAACAGACTAGAAGACCATGGAAGAAAGAAAATCCTGATAAACAGACACATGTTGATCCGATGATACTAACAGAAGGCGATCTCGATGAGATCGACTAAGAGATCCGGGACACCACAACATAAGTGTTGCAACAGTTCAAGTAGCAATACATGCAGACACTAGAAAGTGTCTAGAAGGATTTGCACAAGCTATAGATCTAGGCGAATAGGATTCCACAAGATGTCGAAAAGGCAAGTGGCATGGAAGTGAGCCCGATGCAGGGCTATAGCACTATCATGGAGATTGACTAGCCTTTGAATCTCAGAGTCTTTCCTCTGCCAAAGGGGTCGGTCCGTGTGGAGTCAAATGAGGATTGCATGATGCTTATTGCAGTAAAAGATATGGGGCTAAACCTTGTCACACTACTGCTCGAGTCTCTTCATGAGCTACATCAAGGGGTCATTGATGAGCTAAATATTAGAGAACAATGTGCACTCACTTCTGTCAGTGAGTTCAAATTCAAAAACCAACAGCTTTTCATAGAAAAGACTCAGGCCCTAAAGGAGCAAGAGGAGTTGCGGACACAACATCAGAACCTGGTCACAAGAAATGAGTAGGCCTACAAATCCATACTTATGTTTGGTATACCTGATGACGCAGAGGGTTCAACCAAGGTAAGAAATTCGCTGCTATAGTGCATGCTTCAAAGGAGAAGGTTGACAAGGTGACTTTTGACCTACGAATGAAGATAGCTGAGCTGTAGTTGAAGTTGCAGCCAACCATACCGCTGAAGGTTTGGGAACAATGAGGTGCACCAGTTAAAGCATCCATGGCTTAGCTAGATGTCATCGTTCAAGGATGTGACAAGCTCTTCACTCAGGCAGCGGGCCTTTAGCATACACTATAGGAGGATCCTACATTGCAACAGTTCATGACATAACTCAGGGAAGTGTAGCAGCAGTACAATAAGATCAATACAACAACGTGGACATTGGCACCAGTCCAGTGTTTGACACACTTACAAGAAGGAAAATAAAAGTTACTATAGGTACAGGACTTGTAGAAGAAGAAGTATGTGCTCGGCGCATGGCTTGAGCCTTGGAAAAAGGAAGCCATCCAGTTTTCACAAAAAATTCTTGAGAAGTTGAAGGCAATGCATCCGACACAGTGGACTATGCAACTGGAAGTAGAGGGGCCAACCACTAAGAAACTAGTCCAGGAAGTACAATAAGCAGTTGAGTAGAGTACCACAAAGCTTAAGGTAGTGACTAAGGCCTTCAGCGAACTCCACCGGAAAGTGGAACAATCAGCTGAGTGACTCGAAGGAAAGTCACGATCTTTGTGTTGAGGGCCTGTTGGGATGGGGTTCCTTGGGTCAGTATGGGGTTAGTTAACCTAAATTTTGTATACAATCTTGTAAAAGATGTAAAGTATTCGTGATATATGGAAGTATAGCGTGTAGTTGAATAAGAGTCAAAGGGGCTTAGCCCCTTGTTTTAGGTAAATTTTTGAGTTGGTTTTGAGATTCACCCATGGTCCATGGACAATGGAATTGTATGAAAAAGTCTATAAATAGTCACATCTTAGTGAGTCTCAGGACAAGTTTTGAAAGAGAATTACATTCATTGAAGAGTTTTGGGCAAGCGCTAAGGCAAGAAGACTTTGCTTCCTACACTTAGGTAGAGAAGGGAAGGCTCCGTAGCTGTGTGCGCAGAGGCCTAGGTAAATTCCGTAGCTGAGTGCACAGATCTCTGCAGCTATGTGTGCATGGTAGTTTGAGTATGTAATCAGTGAATTAAAGATCAATAAAGATAATTTTCCACAGAATTCCTTAGTATTTCTGTTTGTATTTGTTTATGTTATATGCTGCCAATGAATGGCATGTTTTATGAAATAGTGATTTAATGGTATGCAAATGTATTAAATCTGTCTTAATAATTTATGAAATGAATTCTTAGCCACTTCCGCGAAGTTTCAGATCATTTCTCTTATGTTTTCTAATGAATAAAGTAGATCTATGCGAACTCCAATCTAGGGCTACTGTTAGATGCACGTAAGTAGGTAAATCAATTGTTAAGGGTCTGTAAGGACTAATCATGGACGTTCGTGAAGGTATGAAGGTCTTTAACAGAGTTGCAATGATGTTAAATAGAAGTTTCTTGATCTGTGTAGAGGTAGATCCAAGCCGTTGGAAGACATCACACTAGTCTCTGGATGTAGAAACTTTGTTTTTGCATCCCCCCATACTGCTTTAGGTGAGACTGCTGCCTACGCTATGTTGGTTGTTGCTGAAAGGGCCAATAGTGTAGGGATTTGTTGTTCAACAAAACTAATTCTGAACCTGGGTCAGGACCCCCTAAGCCAACACTTTGTATTTCCATTCCCAAGATATGTTTTGTCACTCCAAGATCCTTCTTATCAAACGTCCTAGAGAGCTAGGCCTTTAACTTGTTAATATCTTCCATGCTTTTGCTTACAATAAGCATATCATCAACATACAAGATCAAGTTAATGAATATGTCATTGAAACTCTTAAAATATACACAATGATCATACTCACTTCTAGTAAAGATCTGGCTCACCATGAAGGAGTCAGATGTCTTGTACCACTACCTGGGAGACTGCCTCTAGCCATACAATGATTTCCTGAGCTTGCAAACTAATCTTCTACTGCGACCTTGTACAAAACCTTCTATTTGTTCCATATAAATATCTTCATTCAAATATCCATGTGGAAAGGTTGTTTTAACATCTAAATGTTCTAACTCAAGATCAAGTAATGCAGTTATTGCTAATACAATATGAATAGAAACAAGTTTTATGACTGGTGAAAAAATCTCATGGAATTCAATACCTTCAACCTGAGAATACTCTTTTGAAACTAGCCTCGCCTTATACCTCTCGATATTTCCATCATCATTTTGCTTCAATTTGAAGATCCATTTGCATCTGACAACACTTCTGTATTCAGGAAGTTCTACAAGATCTTAGGCTTTTTTCTTGGCTAAGGAATTCATCCATAGCCCTTTTCCATTTTTTTCTATCTACATCATCCATTGCTTCTTGATAACAAGAAGGTCCCCATATTTAGTAATAAATGCAATAAATAAAGTGGAATCTTCATACCTTTTGGGTGTTTTTATTTCCCTTATAGACCTTCTTAGAGTGACTGGTTGTTGAATTGGTTCTAGAATTTCAATAGTTTCCTTTACATATTCTTCACCTCTTTCTTCAAAAGTATCTCCTTCCTTTCGAATTTATGAAAAAGGTTTAGCCTCCAACTAAATTTGTTGATTCAGCGATACCTGTTCTTGTTCAAATTTTTCAACATCTTATTTTAGAAGAGAAGATTCATCAAACATTACATCTCTACCAATGACTATCTTCTGCAAAGAAGGATCCCATAAATTGTGTCCTTTCACTACATAGTCATACCCAAAAACGACATAACATTTTTCTTTTGGGTCTAACTTTGAACGCTGATTCTTTGGAATAAGAGCATAGGCATCAAAACCAAAAATCCTTAAATGTGAATAATTACAAGATTGACCCAGTGTTGGCCAGATAAATCGTTCTTGCAGGCAAGACCAATCTCCCTAGTATCAACAGATATCTAGAAACAAGCAGGACAAGAAAATCTACCTTTCTCTCAACATATTACGATTCATTAATAAAAACTGAAGAGGTGTTTTAGACCCTACCTTAAGTCCAACGCTAGTTTGTGGCAGCCATGCTCCAACAGCTTCAAAAGAGTTTCCTTTTAAGAACCTACAATCACAAACAAGCATACATCAAATAACACCTGCATAGCTAATATAACAAATCATGTTCATCATGGTGATCAAGGAATCCATGAAATAAACTATAAAACACAACTTATTGAGAAAAATAAACTAAATTGTATTAACTTTGAAATAGAATAACTTTACAACCTTTGGTGCCTTGATGCTGTACAAGCTCTTCCCAGGGTCCAAACAAGAATCTCCTCTAATTTGACAAGCCTCACTCTCTTCCAAATGAGATCAAAAGGTATGTAATCTCTGCTCTCAAAAGCTCAATTAGGAAGACTAAGTTCCATCAACATTTACCCTAAAAAATATTCAACTTTCAACCACCCAAGTAACCAGCCCAATGCTTCATTTTATAGTGCAAAGGAAGGAGGTTATAGGTCCACCATTGAAGGGATAGAGTCCTTCTTCAAAGGGATAAGCTCCTCACATCAAGGGGTTAGCTCCTTAAGGTATGGGATGCATGAACCCTCAAGGAGCGAACTTGCCACCAGAAGGTTCCCTCTAGAAGCTTCCAGAAATGACTCAAAGTGAGTTTTTAAGAATGTACTTGTGCTTTTTTAACTTTTATAGGGGTTCACACCCATAACACAGATACCGAGCAGTCAGGTGCGTAGGGGACATTGTTATCGGGAAATCTAGTGTCCACTTGGAGCTGCTAGTCCCACTAAGATGGGTAGCTATCTTAGAAACAAACAAACCAAAACTACTTTTGCTTTCCTTTATGAGAAGTAGATAAGGGAAGAACAAAGGACACTAACCTCAGTCTTGCACTTGATTCCATGCTTGGTTCCTCTCCCTTCTGATAGATCTTTGCTGCTCCTTCTTTGTTTACGCATCTTCAAAGAGCACATGTGGAATCAAAGGAACATAATGCTATCGAAGAATAGAGATATACAACCATAAACAATATCGGACCAGATATATATTGACCACACAAATGCATATATCATCAAACATACAAGAATGTGGAGGAAAGCTTGAAAAGTTTTATTAATATCAAGAATAGCAAAGAGGATTACAACCCATTGTTCTGACCCAACGTCATCCTCTCATCATGAAAGCCCTTCTTCACCTCATGAAAAGCTTAGATCACCCAACACTATGATATTGCACCAGGAAACCAACAACACTTCCTTACAAGATACAAGATTCCAGCCCCTAGATCTCTGTGATGAGGGATCCATATATAGATGATTATATGGGGGTGATTCAGCTTCTGGGATTTTGATTAGTGTCCTTTCTTTGATAGTTCTTGATTCTACTTGGAGATTGATGATCTCTTACTCATCCCTGGGTGAATTCAGAGAGTCAAGTGTCACAGGAGAAGTTTCTGGAAGATTCCATGATCATCCACCTTGCAAATTGTCTCTGCCATTTGTCTACTCTTGCCCATCGCACCCTACAGAAGGGCTTTCCAGTATGCATCACACCTTTTACACTGAGTGGGTGAGATGCATCACACCCTCTGCACTGGGCAGTCTGTATGGTCCAGTTTTGGCTAGTTCTGAGCAGTTTTCTGTGGAGAACTTCTAGGAGATGATGTAATTAGCTGACCTTGTTCCTTTAGGGTGTGAAGAAACACTTTTAGGGACTTAGAAGCCCTTGGTTTATGGACATGTATGATTTTGGTTGCAGTGCCCAAAAATGTCTATAACAGTTTCCCCCTAAAGCATGAGGTCGCTTATCTTTTGATGTCGGGTGAAATGTTTTATCATGAGGATCCGAAGTTTTTTTGAGCTGGAAGGCGACCTATAACAAGATACAATACAATACATTATCTTCATAACATTTTTCATGATCTAGCTGAGGCGGGCATTCCCATGCTCAACTTTATAAATTCATTTCCATGTACATAGGACAAACAACCGTCTGTGTAGCAGACTGATGATTCAGACAGAGTCATCATCCTTTGATTCAGATGATCATCTGTTCGGAAATGATGTACATTTGATGTCTTTATATTCCTAAATATATCGAGCCCGGATGGATGAAACTAGATTCGGGGTCTTCAAACTTGTTCAATATTTACTCGGAGTAGAAGTCTATCCATGTGAAAGATGTTCTGGAGTCGAACATGGAAATACATCTCCTGATTACCAGCCAATAATGTAAGCTGTTAACAGGTGCGAGAGGAATCACCGATAATGATGATGACCCTTAAGGTAAGACAGTACAATTCATGTGGTGTGAAAATGGGACTTGGCATCGAACACCACATAAAATATTTCAGTCGAAGGCCATTGATGTAAACCAGTCGCCGGAAGTGAGAAACTTGCCATTGAGGCATG
Source organism: Pinus taeda (assembly GCA_000404065.3). Lineage (NCBI taxonomy): Eukaryota > Viridiplantae > Streptophyta > Pinopsida > Pinales > Pinaceae > Pinus > Pinus taeda. The sequence continues at coordinate 159,175 of APFE031722228.1, forward strand.
CAAGATTCAAAGTACTGAAAGGGTTGTTCCTAGGTCGATTTCTTGGATAATGAGCTGATGTTGACAAGAAGCGACCCATTGTAGGAGGGCCTTAATGAATCCCACATCTACGACACGGAACAGAGCAAATGATTTTGGAGGTGAAAACAATTTGATGATATAGGGTTTAAGGTGGTAGCCATGAAACAATGGAGCGTGAATGTATTGCAGCGGATGAGACACAGTTGAATTCTCTGAGTGACTTCTCTTGAACATACCGACGACACTGAAATGGATTGGTAGCGTTAACCCCAAAGATGGATGGTGTTAGTGTTAGTCTTTGTAGCCTTCCTCCAGTGATAAAATATGCTCTTACAAAGTGGTCTCAGAGTGTCAAGGTCAAATTTTGTCATTTCAGTGAGTCTTCAAGTAAAATTTGGTCACTAGGTATTAGGTCTAGGGTTTGTTTTCACTTTTTTCAAAGTTGTCCAAATATCGGTCCATGTCACCATTCAGCTAAGTATACCATCATTCTGACGGTTTTCATCATCATGTCAAGTTCTAATTGGTTATTTTACAACTTGTTCACGCTTTAGTTGTGCCTAGGTAAGGTTCATTTCCCTCTCCTAGGGTTTTGGAGGTAATTTCTCTTGGATGGTCAAATCATTAGCAAAACTGGTATCCTGATGTTCATATACCTTCCCCTATCCTTAATGTACCTTACTAAACACTTCCCATCACTGAGATCCCCCAAATTCCTCATTTTTTGACAAACCCTAGTTTCTTGCTACAAACCCTATTTTCTAGGCTAGGCCTATGTTTTTCCCTTTTGGACTCCTTCCCCTCACTCAATCTCTGAAATGCCACTTTCCCCTACTTTATAACATCCCTCCCCACCTCCCCACCTCCCCACCTCCCAAAATTTTCTCAAGAATATAGAAGCCCCTTATCCCCTTCATTTTGCTTCATTTCAACAAATCCCCTATTCCACACATTGGGGTAGGTTTTACTCAAATGATGCTTCTGAGCAAGGAAAGATGAATTTGGAAAAATTGAGAGAGGTTTTTGTCCACAACATTCCAAGGAAGAAAAACACCCTTAACTTTTTACACAGGTATCATGGTTTTAAAGAAATGTCGAAAATAAAATTGCCTCGTGAGAATTGATGCACCTATGAGGTGACCTTGGGAAGATCCCATTTTCACCTAGCTTGGTTGGCCAAATGACTTGCTTAATGAGTAAAATGATATCTAGACACAAATATATTTACAATGAGCTATCATGAGCTCAATTGGGAGTTGTGTAAGCACTTCAAAAGTTTACTACAAAAGCACTCTGCCTTGAGGCAGCCTCATTTGGCACATTTTGACTAGTCTTGGGAGATTTTATTTTTGACAGGGACAATTAAATCCAAATTGAAAAATTCTAGTTGGGTTAGAAGGTAGACTCAAATACCTTTCTATCAATCTATCCTGCACTCAATTTGGACACGGGGAAGGCCTCCAAAAGGCTCCTGAAAAAGGGCACGTCGCACTGAGATGGCGCGGCGCATTGGGCTGCCCTCCACAGTGCAAAAAATACACTGCCGCGACGCACTGGGTAGGCGCGACGCATTGGGCTAAAAAGCATAAAATTCATTGAAATATTCCTCCAAATTGAAAATTATTCAATCCACAAGTAGGTAGAGCCTCCATTTGTGTGTTTCATCCAAGTTTGTGCTAGGTTATGGTGGTTGATGGATGGTAATGGTTAAAACAAAAACATCAAACCCTACCTTTTGAAATACCTCAAAGAAACTTTCTGCTAGGGTTTCAAATCACTATTTTGTCGCCAAGTTCATTCCCTCATCTCATTTTTCCTTTGATTTCATCATTCCCAAGTTCCGCTACTCCCCTAAGTTCATTAATTCTCTATCCCAACATTCCCTAATCCCCTATCTCCCTAACTAAACCCTATCCCAACATTCCCTCATATCCCAAGTTACTCATTCCTATGTCCCACTATACCTATCCCTAAAGTAATTGCCTTCCTTATCATTCATGTCATTTTTAAACTTCCCAAAACCTCAAGTTTTCCAAACAGTCAAGTAATTGTCCATTGTTCCTACATTTGTCAAAATTCCAAAGGGAAAAATATCACTTAACAAGACCCCACTGTCCACACTGCCCTATTTCCCACAGTCCCTCCCACATTTGGTAATTGAAACAAAAGCACCAAATTCTCATTCCTCATCTCATTTAAGCCAACACAAACTTTGAAACACCATTAGAGATGGACACTGACACATCAACAATGACTCTACAACTGAAACTGCATGCACCAGGAGGACACTAAAACATCGCAAAACTCATGATCGACTCCGAATATTGACCGAAGCTTCTTTGGTTGATCATGACACTTGATGGGGCACCATCAGTCCAAATTTCAAGAAATTTGGAGCAAATTTTTCATTTTGAGAAATTTTTGCACTAAAAAATAGGGTTTTGCCTCCCTATGCGCCGCGCCACGTGGCGCGTGCTTTTTATAGGGGGCTCTAAATTGCAAAAAGTTTACATCATTGGATTTGGCATGAAAAATCATGACTACTGGTGTATGGCCAAGAATATTGGGCAAGTTTTGAGTCCTCAGGAGGTCAAAAACACTCAAAAAATTACCTCACTGCCCCTATTTTGACACACAGGAAGCAGTCTTGGGAGAATGGACTTTTGGAGGGGCAAATGGACACCAAATTGAAAACTTCCACTTGGGTTGGAAAGTAGACAGGAATGGCTTTCCAAAAAGCTATCTTGGGATCAATTTGTACTTCAGGACGTGCCTCAAATTCAGCTCCAAAATGGCGTGACACATAGAGGATTTGGCACAACGCATAGAGGATTTTTGCTCATTTTTTCACCTTCCACCTAAGAAATTCGGCCAGTTTGACTAGTCTTGCTTCCAAATGTAATTTTTTACCCATATTGATGTAAATTGATGATTATGATGTAATTTTCGCCCATATTTACCCGTTCTAGAGGATTCATTCACTAAAAAGTGAAAATTTAATGAATTAATCAATTTCCTACTTTATAGAGGCAAGTTGTTTTGATTGCCTAGATTTTAGTGTTTTGTTTAGAATTTGTTGAAACAGCTCCTAGAATGATGAGCTTGACCCCTGGAGGTAAGGGAATGGGTTGGGCTAGTCTATTCCTAAGTCATTTTTAGGGTTGAATACTTGGGATTTCTTGGCATATCATTGTACATTCAATCTCTGCATTTTTGGCTAAGGAAAGACTAGGGTTTTGCAGCACTATTTGGGATCCATGTGGCTTTATGTTTTGATGGTGTTCTTCTCTAAGTAATTGTAAGTTCATTAGTGTTCTGTATATCATTTTCCTTTCTCTTCTTCCGAATTTGAACAAATGAGTGATTAAGGTAGAATCCATTAACTGCTATGCTCTGCCTTTGAATTTGTTTAAATTTCCCTGTTTTCATCTGTTTAAGGAGAATTCTTGAGACTCTTTTGCTCTCCTGAGCTCCTCACCAGTCTAATCCATCCATTCACTCACTTTAAAAGCATAAAAACGATTGCCTTCCTTGCTCCAATCAGAACTCTACAGAAACTGTGCCTCATCCCCGAACCCAATTTGCCTTTCCCTGTTTTCAACACAAAACCCCCAAAAAACTCAAATCAAATCCTTGTACTTCATACCTAGCCTAAAATTAGCTTTTATTTCAGTCATCTAGAGCCCCATCATTTTCATTTTGCCGAGATCGACCCGGAGAGAGCCCTCTCCTGTCCTCATAGGGCTAGCTATGAGGCTGAGCGTGGTTTGATGTGGACCTAGACCCTTGCCTTTCCATCCTGAGGCAAATCTAGTCTCTAACATAGTGGCAACTCCACTGGGGAAGAAAGTTTATTTTCATTGTTTGGATTTGTAGACTATAGACGGAGCCTGAAGTTAGCCAGGTAGCCTTCGAAATGCTCTTGCTTTGCATTAGCGAAAGTAGATGAATGCTACTTCAGTCAATCTCCGGTCTAGTTTATAAACTAAACATCTGATCTAAACGATCACCCTAGTACAAGTATCAAGTTCAGATCTGATTGTTGATGGTGGACAATGATCAGACACTAGAAAGGTTGAAATCATTCACCTAGTGATCCAAATCAGTTTTTGAGATCAGATCCAAAGACTCCATTGGAGAATGAACCTGACCAGCAGAAACATGAAAGGACAATATGGAGAGATCAGGTATTCAAGTTGGAACTTCATTCAAGACATTTTGTTCTTTGTTGTAAATTATTTCTTCTCTTTTCTCGAGAATGTCAAGAATGCTTTGCAAAGTATATTGTATTTGAGAAGAGATCCTTGGCCTGCATTTGATTCTTTCCCTTTGAAGATTGTAAATACCAAAGATTTGCATGCCTTTGAGCTTGATCAAGACCCTTCTTCTGAATCTTGTGATGATCGTCTTAAAATTGATGAGCTTAAAGAGACCAAGATTGATTCTAAACCTTCTGTACATACTCCTACACCTTGTAAAATCCCAAATAGGTATAAACCTCTTGTTTTACCTTCTGTTCTCCATGCTTTCCCTGCAAATTGTTACTTATATTTGACGAGATTTGATGGTGAATGTAAGAATGCCAATGCTGAGCAACATGTGTTGAATTTTGAGTCTTTCCTTGACCTTTTTGAGGTTGATGACGAAGATGTTAGTATAAGGCTTTTTGGTCTTTCCTTGCAAGGAAAAGTCAAGAGTTGGTTCAAAACCCTGCCTGATACGAGTGTTACACAGTATTTTGTCACTGTCCCTGTTACCCCTTCTCCCGTACATTGGAGGACCTATTCCGGGACCTGTGAGAAGTGACATGACTTGCAAACACCTGCTTTGTATCCCTTAAAGTATGTACTCTATATGCCACTGACAACACCTTCTGTACAAATACCCAAAAATGTAAGCCCCTCCAATTGGCCGCCTTTGTTCCACAATTATAACTCGCACCAAGGGGTAAACCTCCAACAGAGGGGTTCGCATGTTCGGTTGCTCTGTCTTACGAGTCGCTATACTAGCGCCAACCCAGTTGGTGCTAAAGTTTTAACCATCACAACTTCGCGAAGGTTCCCTTCCACCTTATCCATTAACTATTTTCCAATTTGGATTGATTTATTGGGGCTTCGATTATCTCCCCAAGAGGGAATAGTATCCACCTCTCATGGAAGCTTCCTTTGATAAGCGACAATCCCATGAATAACGTGGATGCGTCTTATCTACTCCTCCCTTCTTTATATAAGCTTGTTCTTTCCCATTTGACAAGCTAGTTGGTAATTCTTGGTTAATAATTCTACTTTTCAAGCTCCCAAAGTCTGAGGATTGCTAAGCTCATCTTGTAAGAGGTCTTGTGTATCCCTATGAGGCTAAATCTTTAAGCAGGAGATCCATGTCCAAGTGATCAAGGAGAGAGAGGCTTGTTCCCATCCCTACAAGCTTTATAAGGCATGTGTTGCTGATTCACCCAGCCAAAGGAGGATTTGACATCAGAACTCAGTTGTATTCTCTTTTGTTTTATCAATAATAATAGATGACTATCATTATGGTTCCACTCATGTGTCTTTACTATGATGTTTGAGTTGTATCCTTTTTGATTGATACATAGTTGCATTTCTCAGATTTTATGCTTGTATTTGTCTTGTTCTTTGCATGTGTAGGTGTCTATTCACGGAAATCGTGAGGATTGTGACCAACTGAAGTGAAAGAACAGAAGTGACGACCCTTCTACGAATATAAGCGTTGGATTTGAGGTAGGCTCTCATCTTGGCCTTTGCTTTGCAATTAGGAACCTGCGTGTTAGTATTGTTTGATTGTTGCTAGACCTCAGTTAGGCTAGAGGGATCGCCTTTGTCCATGGAGGGGATTTACCTATACAACAATTTGGCGACTCCGCTAGGGAGTTGGCTTTTCCTTGTTTGTTTATCTTGTCTTGTTGTTTGATTTGTGAACTATTAGACGGAGTCTGAAGTCTGGCCAGATAGCCTTCAAAATGCTATTGCTTTGCATTAGCGAAGTAGATCAACGCTACTTCAGTCCATCTCCGGTTTGGTTTGCAAACTGAATGACTTGGGACTAGCCTTGTTCCTTGATTGTTTCCTTGGTTTCTCCCGCTTGTTTTGCTTCCTCGGTTGGATACCTCTTTTGTTTTTGCCTCTTGAGAGTACTTAAGGATTGTTGGTTTAGCCTTGGCTCTTGTGTTTTTATTTTCCATAGAAAACTCGATTGGTGCTAGTTTATAGCGTGACAGTCGCGCCAGTTGGTTCAAGTTGCACATTGACAACCCGCGCCAATCCTGAAAGGCACTAGTTGCAGCCTAACAGTCATGCCAGGCCTGTAAAATTTTGAAGTTTGCTTGGTTCTTCATTTTTTGAGCTTTGGTTTCATCCTAAGTGCCTTTACTAGACTACTTTGATGTGTTGGAGTGTGATTTGACTCGTGTCGATCGCTACCCTCTGGGTGTTTGCTGTTTTCTACCGATTTCACATTTTTAGCCCTAGGGCATCTAGTGGCCTTGTGAATCGAGCCTTCCTAAGGTGTTTCGATCTTTTTGTTGTCCCGTCAACTCTCTTGCTTGCTCATTTACACTTGTTTGGTGGTCGTGAATCATTTCGTTGAGTTATTTAGGTGATTTGCTTCATCTTCACTTGAATTCCGCTTCGTCTCACTTTGAGCCCAGATCACACGGCTCATTGTTGTCTTTGGGACCTTTTTGATTCTTTGGATGTTTGATTTGTGTTTTGAGGGACTGAACATGTGTGTATTGGTTAGAATTTGTTAGTGTTATTTCTCAAAAACTCTTTAGTGCATTTTGCCATTATTCAAAAAGAAAATCTCTTTTGCTTTGGAATAGTTGATGAAAGTTAGAACTTTTCATTTTGATTAATGAATTAGTAATCTTAAAGAGAAGTTTAGTGATTTGCATTAGCTGCATTAGGGAAACTTTTTGTTGTTTGTGATCGTTTCGTTTGCATGAAAGCTGTCAAACTCTTTTGTAATTAGCATTCATCGAATGGAATGACATGTTTTGGCATATAGAGTGCATTTAGGGATTTTGAGAAATTACATATGGTAGGACCTGAAAACCGAAACTTAACTCAAGATCAACTTTTAAATAAATCGAATGAACTTAAAAACGCATTGGAACATAACGCTCACATTCTAGAGGTCTAGGCTAGAGACGTGCTCCGCCGTCGTTAAACCTAGTCACTTTTGTTCTCGCATTAAGGTTGGGTGATTCCTCCTTGTGTGATTCAACTGTGGTCTAGTACGGACTTGTGCTCCCACATACCGTCGCGTATATATCGGGAGACTCCACTAGGTTATCATCCT
>APFE031722229.1:6889-25244 GCA_000404065.3 Pinus taeda
ATATATGAAAATATAAATAATATCAATTTTTTTGTTTTTTGGTTGTAGTAACTTAAAAAAAAATCAAATATCTAATTTTATATGGGCATGGAAATATTTTATTTATCACTGATAGTGAGAGTGAAATATCATATTTATTTTTATTGGGTTGCAATATTAACAAACCAATAAAGCAAGCATTGTTAGAGTAGGACTATTTAAAAAATAATTTATTTTTATTTTAAACTGGACAGCTTTCAACTTTATTTTGAGCACTGAAGGAATTACATATCACCCTCATATAGGGATGTAAAATGAGCTCAGCCAAACAAAAATCTAATATTTCAAAAAGATTAAATCAATTAAACATATTATTTATTAAGGTAAGTTAATTACACTGATAGGTGTCCCCCCTATTGGAATTGGCAACTTAATCATTTTCTTAATTAATTATTAGAATAATAGGGTTTAGAATGAAAGATGCTAGTATATTCTCATCATTGCTACTCAATCAATGAATGAAATTGTAGCTGATAACTTACTTTCATATCTAAATCAAGTGATTAAACCCTATTTAAAATATTTTTTTACAAAACATGATTATAAATTTACTGTGACATTTATTCATTGCAACCTATAAAAATTAACCCAAAGTGGAAGGAATGGACCAGTAGATCCAACTCGAACAACAATAAAGCACAAATTCATTTAGTAACACAGAAGCAGATAGATACAACCTGTTTATGTAGTAGGACACAAGCACATGGATACAAATGGAATGTGGATACAACAGGAACAAGAACGCAACAATTCTCTTAGTGGAAGGGTTAAAGAAACGTTTTATTCTAACCTGTTCTGGAAATCGAATGTTTTGTTTTGCTACAGGTGTCATAATTTTATTGAATTTTGTAAATGTTTTAATTTTACAAGAATAACCATTGTCATTGCATTAAATATGCTTGTAATGGATAGGAATATCAAGTTTACATTGTAAACTAAGCTTTAATTTAGATAGGTTTATTTGTTTTACAGGTTTTGGTAGATGGAACGACTGAGAAATCTTGGATGGTCGAGACAACCTAAAACTACCATTGTATTATTTTATTTTTTAGGTTTTGATTGATGGAAGTGATGTTGGATGGATAATATAGTCTAAAACTGTCATTTTCAAAACAGGCCATAGTATCAAGGTATTATGTTAATGTTTTATTTTGCATTACTTACAATGAATGGCTCCATTATTTTTTATTAGAAGATGATCGTGTTTTATAATTTAGGTTAAAATTTTGTAATGCTAATTATGTTATTTGACATTATAACATATTGAATTGCAGATAATTTTATGGTAAGTTTTTGGATTTCCTTAACCAATGGAGTAATTTTTAATCATTTAAACTTTTAATAAAAATACTGTTTTAATTTCTAATAAGTTCACAGCCTAAAGAGAAAGGGAACACTATAAGTTGAAGCAATTTAAATTGCTTTGATCTTCTAACCTTAACATCTACAGAATATTGTAAAAAATCAATTTTTCCACTAAGTTGTTTAAGCCCATAGTACCTGCAAGATTGGCTTCATTTTGATGGGATGGATTTGTTATTTTTCTACTTTAAAATTGATACTGGTTTTTAGGTTATGGAAATTAGTTGCAAAGTCTAATGCATATCAAGAAACTAGTTTCTACATAAAACATAAGTTTTAAGTTTTTTATTGAAAACCTAACTATGTTAGAATTTTAATAAATAAATATTATTATTTTATAAATATAATAAAATATATATTACCATATTATCCACAGTTAACAAAATGGAATTTCTTACCTTCATATGGTTCTTGATTGACACTTCTTTCAAATGAGCTACACTGCTAGAATTATTATGATAGTGTTTTAGAGTTTTTTAATTTTACACCCAATAATTTTTCTTGACATATAACTTTAAAATCCACTTATTTAGTTAATGTAGTTAAATTATAATGGTGAAAATAATCTCAATATTTCAATAAACCCCATTAGAGCAGTGGTGATCCATTATTCACATAAGTTCCTTGTTGCTATTCAATTATTCATTCTTTCAAATGACCGGATGATTTACATACATTTTGATAATGCCTTATATTTGATATATCTAATGGTTTGATAGATTATTTAAATAACATGAAGTTTGTTAGACATATTGAAAAATCACAGCTATTTTTTTACCATTAACAAAAAAAATTACATTCTTTTGGGTAATTTATATTTTAGGCTTTCCTTTTTTTTGGAATAAGGCAATGATGATGTATAATGTTAATAATTTTTAAGTATGATGATGTATAATGTTAATAATTTTTAATAATGATGATGCATAATGTTAATAATTCTTGCTTTGATATTTCTTTGAAATTTTATTAAAAGTTCAATGAGTATTCAGTCAGAAAATTATGGTCAGTTTCCATCACGGATATGAGATTGTGTTCATTGTACTATGTAGCAGTGATACATTACTTTTACAACAAAAGGAATTGAAAATACAAATTAGGAGTTTCACTTCTAAAATAGTTGAAGTTATAGAAACAACAAATATTCAAGTATTCAAGTACACTGGAAGATAAAACTTAAAAGAGAGTAGTTTATGTTTTATACAATTAACTATTGGCTTTCAGGTTTGTAATTTGTAAGGGGATATTTTTGTCACAGTCCAAGGAATATTGAACAATATAAACATTGATGTTAAGTTTGAGCTGTAGATTACATTAATGTTAAGTTTTATATGTAAATTTTCTAGGCTTTTTTCTTCATGTGTTTTGTAGGGTGTTTATAGATGAAGCATATTATAGGAGTCATAAGTAATGCTTTAAGGTTGAGTTGCAGATTACATTAATGTTAAGTTTTTATGTAAATTTTATAGTTTTTTTTTGGTGTTTTGTATGGTGTTTATAGATGAAGCATCTTATAAGAGTCATAAATAATGCTTTATGAAGGTGTCCACATTGGATTTTGTTGTTAATCATATTAATTATTCAATTATTTAAAATATTAATAACATTTAAATTAAAAATTAACTTTACCGCATTTAGTTCATAATATTATTTATTATATATTGTCATTATTATAATAAATCATATAACATTAATTTGATTAATTAATATAACAACATTTATTAACAATAATATAATAAATTATAATTTATAATAATAATATTTAGAAATAACATTCAATTTAATTTGAAAATAAAAGTATTAATAACATCATTATAGCATATAAACTATATAGAAAAATATATTTTTAATATTATTAATCTAATAATTTTTGAATTGTTAACTTAACACATTAATATTTTAATATATTTAATAAAATTTAAATTTAACCACCATTAGTATAACAATAAATTGTTAATTTTTAATATTATATCTTACATTAATTACCATTTTAATATTAAGTTTTCTTTATTTTTTGATAGTTAATTTTAATATATTATTAATTAATTGTACTTTTATTAATATGTATTAAATTAATTAATTAATATAATTATAATATTAATTAATTAATATGATACTTATGTTATATATTTCAATTGTTATAATATTAATTTTAATGTTATTATTATTTTAATAACATTAAATGATATTAATAGTCATCATTATTAATAAAAGTATTAGTAACAAGATTCATACTATGTGAATTGTGTTTAGAAAATCAATATTAGTAATATTAGTAATCATAATAAATTTGGAAATTGTTAACATAATAACATTAATATTATTATTTGATTTTAGACTTTTGCGATTCATATTGATTTTGATAAATTCTTTCGGATTAGTCACATCATGAGTTTTTGGTCGACGTTTCGAAACTTCAACCCTCATGTTGTGATTAATCTCAAATAATTTATCAAAATTAATATTATTAATAACATTTAAGTTACAATATTAAATTTAACAACATTTAATTAATAATATCAATATTATTAATCACACTAACATTGTTACTCTAAATAATATTAACATTTAGTATTGACAATAATATTAATAAATATTCACTTGTTATTATAATTTTCATTTATTAATATTAATGTTAATTCATGCTCATTAGGCCTTGGTTCAAATGTAAAGGGTGTATTATTAATGCACTCCATGCCATAGATCATGAGTTCCAATCCTCTTATGGGTAGTGACTTTCCAAAAAAATATTATTTTTAAGTAATATATTTAAATATTAATATCATTTAATGATTATATAAATTATGTTTTAATATTATTTATTAATATAATTAAGATAAATACCAATATTAATATACTTTTAATGTTATTAATATTACAAATTTTAATTTTAATATTAATAACATTATAATAATAATAATATATAATATAATATAATAGTACTAATATTATAATAATAATAATAATAATAATATTATTATATTATTATTATATATACTAATACATTATTATTATTATTATTATTAAAATATAGTATTATTTTATTGGGTTTTTTATATCAATCCCTTGGGTTTATTATTGGCTTACGTTTATAATATCAATCATGGTCAACCATTGTAAATCATAGCCAACTGTGGTCAACCATGGTTGAATGTCACATTGTGAAAATGATTGTCTCACCATGAAAATAAACCATGTTTACTTTAGTGTTTGTAATATTTATATTTGGTGATGAAATTATATTACACATTGGCTCTTGGAGGGAGAGCTGAGTGGACAAAGAGCTAGGGTTTTCAGGCTTTTGCAGGTGTTGAACTCCATGGAAGGGCACAAAGGAGGGAGCTCCACTCCCTCCTACAGGTAGGCAGTGGCTAGCCGAGGTAAGAAACCAATAGAGACTGTCAGAGGTCCCTCAGGTGAAGGAAAAGGAACACAAAAGAGGAGCAAGATTTAAACAAGTCAAACGAGAATAATAGCAATAAAGAAAATGAGGAAGAAGACAAGGAACACGGAGAGAAAACAAAGCACAAAAGGGGCCATGTAAACCCAAAGCTGAGGTCACACCCAGAGTAGTTTTAAATGATTCTGCTCTGCAGGCACACAGGGACCACATGTGGACATATGCTATCATTTGTAAATTCATGGGATTATGGCCAATTGAAAAGGCATTACAGACATGGATTAAATACCACTAGAAACCAAAAGGAAGCATATACCTACATCTTCAATCAAAGGGTTTCTTCATTGTGGTCTTTACAAATATTGAGGATAAAGACAGGGTGTTTGAAGGAGGTCCCTACTTCTATGTCGCAACAGGCCTCTACATGCAACTGTGGATGATGAATTTTGTCTCGGAGTGAGAAACTTTCACTTCGGTCCTCGTCTAGGTATGACTCTATTCCCTACCTCTTGATTATTGGCAAACAAAATTGTTATCTTCCATAGGAAACAAATTAGGACATTTTGTCAAAGCTTCTGAGACCACTAGAAAGGGAAAATACACTTCCTTCGCACAAATATGTGTGGAGATGGATCTCTCTAGAGCTCTACCGGATGAGGTCATCTTGGAAGTATTTGATGAAGAATGGGTGCAAACAGTAGATTATGAACATATTCCTTTTAGATGTCGCAAGTGCCATGAGCATGGGCACCTATTCAGAGATTGCCCTCTCAGTAAAATGGAGAACAAAAGTAAAGCTACCACAATGAAAGATACTGAAGGCTTTCACAAAGTGGGACATAGAGGAAAAGGGGGCAAGAAGGGTCCAAAGGAACATCAAACAAAAGGGTAACAAGCCAGTCTGAATAGGTTCCAAGTACTTGAAGAAGAAGAAGAGATAACAAAAGTAGATCAGGTAATGGAAGGAAGCCTAGTGGAGAAGGAGAAAGAAGAAGACAGTGAACAAACACAGGATATTAACAAATATAAAGAGACTATGCTGAGCAATGTAGAACTGCAGATGGACCAAGAAATGACCCAGAGTTGGATGGAAATGGAGGATCATGAATTGCAAGAGATTCTTGATAGGGAACACCTAGATCTGGAAGGGTTTTTGAAATAGGGGACCATGGGAGGTGTAGACTCATTACCTTAAGAAGATTTCAACAAATTACAGTGGTTGTTCCTATGGAAAACTCAGGCTAAAGGGTTGGAAAGGCAAAGAAACAATGAAAGGCAGGGCAACAAAGGTGTGAAAACTATGAAAACCACACCAGGATTAGCACCTAGAAACCCACGAAAGAAAAGAGGCAGGAAAAAGTAGAACAAGTTATTGATGGAATGTGGAAAACTAATGATAGATTTCGGTAAGATGAAAGACCTAAACAGCTAATCCTTTACAAATCTTTAATAATGAAGTTCACATCTTGGAATATCAGAGGTCTAGGTAGTAAAAGAAAACAAAGAATACTTAGTAATAGAATGAAACAAGAAGCTCTGAATATGATCTTTATCCAAGAAACTAAATGTTCCATTCAAAAAATAAAAGAAATTCACAGCAAATGGCTAAATAGATTTGAGTTTCTAGAAGTCAAAGTAGATAACACGGTAGGAGGCATAATCACTCTATGGAACCCCCAAAAGATTGGCATAATAGATGTTGATGCATCTAGGAATTATTTATCAGTGGTTATTCAGCCTGTGGGAGATAGGGAGACCTATCTGGTCACAAATGTTTATGGCCCTCATATAATGGATGATAAACTCAGGTTTCTAGATTCTCTGATGGATCTAAGAGATAGACATATAGGAGTACCATGGATCATGGGTGGGGACTTCAACATGATTAAATCACTTTTGTAGAAAAAAGGGGGAACTAGAACTTTAAGTAAAGACTCTTCAACATTTCAAACTTTTATAGACAATATGAAGCTAGTTGACACTGATATGAGTAATGGTCTCTTTACATGGAAGAATAAAAGAGGAGGAGAGTCTCAAGTAGCCTCAAAGTTAGACAGATTCGTAAGCTCAGAAGACCTTATGCTCATTGACAAGGAAATGATAGCAAGAATTCTCCCCTTTGGAGGCTCGGACCATTGGCCTGTTCAACTTGAGGTTCAGGGCATTGGTACCCCCAAGAACAGATCTTTTAGATTTGAGAATATTGAGCTCACCCACCCAGATTTCATTAGCAACATTACAAAATGGTGGATAGAAGATCTACATATTCAGGGTACAAGAATGTTCCTGCTACACAAAAGACTAAAGCACATCAAGCTCAGACTTAAGGACTGGAACAAGAATGAATTTGGCAATATTTTTGAGGCGAAAAATGTTGTTGAAGATAAAATGCAAGAACTCAATCAAGCCCTTATCATGGATGACTTCGATAAAGTAAAAAATGATCAAGTCACCAAACACCATCAAGACTGGGAGAATTCATGTAAACAAGAGGAAATATTTTGGAGACAAAAATCTAGAGTTCAATGGCTAAAAGAAGGGGAGTGAAACAATAGATATTTCCGCAGATCCACCATGGCGAACAAATCTCATAATAGGGTCTCTTCGATCAAGGACGAGGGAGGTCATCTTTTTAATTCCCATGAAGATATAGAAGCTATGTTAGTTTAGCACTTTCGTGGGATAGCAAAGGAAACCATTTCAGACAGAGATCATTTTATTAGGGACTTAACATGGCATATACCCAAACTGGTAACTAGAGAGGATAATTTCAATCTTAATAGGCCAGTGATAGAAGAGGAGGTTAGTGAGGTCATCAAAGAAATGCAGAATGATAAAGCGCCATGCCCTGATGCTTTCAATGTGGATTTCTTTAAAGCTTGCTGGAATATTGTTAAACAGGATATTCTGAATTTAGTGGAAGATTCCAGGATGAATATAACTATTTTGAAGGTGCTCAATACTTCCTTCATCTCCCTGACCCCCAAATAGGACAATGCTCAAACTCCAGACAGGTTTAGACCCATAGCCTTGTGCAATGTGGTATATAAGATAATATCCAAGGTTGTTGCCAATAGACTCAAACAACTTCTTCCTACTCTAGTTTCTGTGGAGCAATCTGGTTATGCGGAGCACAGACAAATTCTGAATAACATCATTCAAGCGCATGAGGTGGTGCACCCATTGACAAGCAATAAGAAGGCTGGAATGATTATGCAATTGGACCTAGCCAAACCTTACGATACGTTGAATTGGACCTGTATCAGGAGGGTCCTTATTTCTTTTGGGTTTGATCATAACTGGGTAAGATGGGTCATGGCCCTGGTAACTTCTTCTAGCTTTTCAATTCTGGTTAATGTTTCTCCTTCCATGACTTTTACTCCTTCAAGAGGCCTCAGGTAGGGAGATCCTCTCTCTCCGTTTCTCTTCATCCTCATGATGGAAGGACTTGGTCGGTCTATCAAGCATGCGAAAGAATTTGGTAATATCAAGGGCCTCTAACTTTCTGAGACTAGTCA
Organism: Pinus taeda; assembly: GCA_000404065.3. Taxonomy (NCBI): domain Eukaryota; kingdom Viridiplantae; phylum Streptophyta; class Pinopsida; order Pinales; family Pinaceae; genus Pinus; species Pinus taeda. The sequence continues at coordinate 15,206 of APFE031722229.1, forward strand.
GGCTTTGACCCATCAACAATTTGTTGATGATACTATGCCGCAGGGAATCCCCATGGTCAAAGAAGCACTAGCGTATAAACAAATCCTGTCTCACTTTTTCATGGCTACATGTATGGAAGTTAATCTCTCCAAATCTAACATTTTTTTCTTTAATACCAATATTGCTATTCAGAGAAATATCTCCAGAATTCTGGGCTTTCATAGGGATGTGCTTCCCTCCAAATATGTGGGAGTTCCTCTAACTGATAAACCTTTGCACAAGAGCATTTGGGAGCTAGTGATTAATAAGATGCAGGATAAAATCAGGATAAGGACCATTAGATCTTTAAACTTGGCTGGTCGGTTAGTGCTTACAAAAGCTGTTCTTCAATCAATCCCCATCTTCAGGCTATCAGCCCTTCCAGCTCCAAAAGGAGTTTTGCAACAATTTAGAACCATTCAAAGAAACTTTCTTTGGGGTAAGGTGGAGGAAAGAAAGAAATGGGCCTTGGTAGTCTCGGATAAGATTCGAAAACCTAAACACCATGGGGGTCTTGGATTGGATGATCCAGAAGCACTAAGCAAAGTTTTAGGGGCAAAATTATGGTGGCATTGGGTAAAATACCCAAAGGCTCAGTGGGCTAGTATCTAGAAAGAAAAATATGCCAGCACTTAGCAAGGTAATGATCACATAAGGATGTCTCACATCATAAAGGGCTCACACATCTAGACTAAGGCCTAGGGGAATAGAGTCTTAGTACAAAAGGATAGCTTCTAGGAAATCAGAGAGGGAGATCTTGCATTGTTTTGGGAGGATAAATGGCAACAAGAACCTACATTGTTAAGAGAGGACCTTCTCGACCTCAAGAAAGAAATAGATACAAAAGGATTATTTAAGGTAAAAGATTTTTGGGATCAAACCAATAGTGAAGGAAAATGGAGAACCTAGAAGAATATAGATCACAAGGAAGACAACCCCTTGAAAGCAAAAGTAGAGGCACTTCTGAAAATGTTGGAACAAAGGAAAATTTTAGTGACAGGGGGGCATGACCAACTTAGTTGGGCAACAATAATGAAGGCACCTTCAATCTTAAGGAGGAAAAACACATACTCCTTGAGCTGGACTCTAATGTACCGGACAGGGTTTGGCAGAACATATGGAGTCATCAAGGATGGATGAAGATCAAACTCTTCAAGTGGTTGGTTCATCATAAGAAAATTATGACTTGGGATAACATTCGGAAGAGGGTTGTTATGGGTGCTTCTAGATGCCAGCTTTGTGAAGCCCAAGAGGAAACAATGGAGCACCTTCTCAATAATTGCATTTTCACCTCTTGGTTGTGGGACACTTTTGCCACTATTTTCCAATAGACAGACAGGGACAAAGGAAGCATTATAAACACCCTAAACAACTAGAGACGAAACTACTCTGATTATGGATTTCTTGGCTTAGCTTGGGCTTTGATTCCAAGCTTCATAATATGGAATGTCTAGAAAGAAAGGAACAACAGAATCTTCAAAAATGAAAAAAGTTCCTCCCAATGCCTTTTTGAGCAGATCTTAAGACAACTCAAGGAGACGGTAAGTACCATAGTGTGAATTTCCCCTAAGAATCCACCTTCAGAAGCTGAAATGTAGATACTTCTTTAGTTGGGTATGCAGGGGCTTATACCACAGGGCCTGGATAGGAAGGTACTAAAACTGGATACTAAGCAAGATTACTGGCATCCTCCCCCTCAGGGTTTTTTGAAATACAACATTGATGGGGCTTCCAAAGGTAGCATAGGTATTTCTAGCTTTGGAGGGGTGTTAAGGGATGAAAACGGCTGTATCCTTTTCATTTTCCATTGCCATTTGGGAAGAGCCACTAACAGTATGGCAGAATTAATGGTTCTTGAGCAATGTTTAGAATTCCTGAAGCAAGATAATCTCCAGAATGTAATAGTCAAAGCTAATTCTGAGTTAATCATTAACTCGGTCAAGAGAATCAGCAGTGGCACAGAGCCGGAAAATGTCTCAAAACACTGGAGGCTGCTCTAGGTCTTTCAACAGATTCAGCTTCACCTCCGGTGCTTACGTACAGTGAGTTTTAACCATGTGCAAAGGACAACAAATAAATTGATGGACATTCTGTCCAATCAAATGGTGTTGTGTACCAAAAGCAGGGTCACGTTGAGTTGGCAAGAGATGCCTCAGAAGAGATTAAAGTCGCATTTTCATGACCAGGTGGATGAGGACAGAATGGTGTTTCAAAATAGAGCCAAAGAGGTGGGGTCTAGTTGATTCGGATTCATTATGAAGTGTTTTTTTCGAAGTGAGGACATATTTGGGATGCAGGTCACTGTTGGCCTCCTCAACCATGTTAAGTACAAACATAGAGGTTTTAGGTGGAAGTTGCTTGGCAGACACTGTTTTTTGGATGGTCGGCTGAACGGATGGATTTTCATCTTACATTTGTTCATGCACCCACGGAGATGGGATGATGCATGGGGTTGGAGTCCAGGCTTTCTCAGTAGACTTAAAACCCCTGTTTTCCTTTCTATGGTGGCAAAACCGCTCTCAGGGTGGTTTATGGTCTATCGCATGCCCTTCAAGCTGGAAGCGGAATTTCGGAGTTAGGAGCAATTCCACTCACCAAGCAACACGTGGCCAAGGAAGGGGAAGGATTACCGCCCTCATCGCATAGTAATTCTCGGTGGTTTAGGCTCGTGCACTATGTTCCTGAGACGTCAGATCAAGCAAGATGGATCTACAGCCAGGAATAAGCAAGCATGTTGATGGGTCCACGTTGTTTATTGCGTGGTAAATGGCCGTGCTACTAGGTATTGCGATATTATCCTCCGCCCTTGGATCTGGCGATAAGAATCGACAGTTAAGAAAACATATGCAGATCCGGGTGAGGAATACCTTCTGAGCTTGTTTCACTTCATGGTGGGAATTGGTGGATTTCACGCACTCTGCATGCTCGAGGGTTATCCCCCCATTCGGACCCGAAATCCTTTTATATTGGTCCCTATTTCCTCACCGGGTCCGATTCTAAATTTAAAGTGTTTGCTTGTTTCTAGCCCAATTTGAGCCTCGTCCGTCAGATCTCTAAGGGGAGATCGAACGGTCTCAGCTTTGTCTATATTTCGTGCGTATTGTAGTTTTTTTCAGGGACCTTGGCTCGGTGAATAAGCCTTTAGGTTGGTGCCCTCCGCTTTAAGTGGATAGTTTTTTTCTTAGGCCCACAGTTCCATTGGGACTGTTGTATTTTATGTAATTTGTTTTCAGATTTAATTAAATAGAAGGTACGACTATTGCTTCAATAAAAAAAGTAATATTTATATTTGGGTTTACCAATATTGGGTTTTTAATATTATTCCCTTGGGTTTAATACTATTCCCTTAGGTTCATAATCCTATGGGGTTTTAGTATTAATCCCTTGGGTTTATTATTCCTTTGGGTTTATAATATCAATCATGGTCAACCATTGTCAGTCATAGCGAACCATGGTCAACCATGTTTGAATGTTGCATTGTGACAAGTATTGTCTCACCATGAAAATAAACCATGTTTATTTTAGCGTTTCTAATATTTATATTTGGGTTTACTAATGTTGGGTTTATAATATTAGTCCATTAGGTTTACTATTATTCTATTATGTTCCTAATCCCTTGGGGTTTTAGTATTAATCGCTTTGGTTTATTATTCCTTTGGGTTTATAATATCAATCCCTTGGGTTTATTATTCCCTTAGCTTTGTGATATCAATCACGCTCAAACATTGTCAATCATAGCCAAACATGGTCAACCATGGTTGAATGTCACATTTTGACAAGGATTGTCTCATCATGAAAATAAACCATGTTTATTTTAGTGTTTGTAATATTTATATTCGGGTTTACCGATGTTGGTTTTATAATATTAGTTTGTTGGGTTCATAATCGCTAAGGGTTTTAGTATTAATCCCTTGGTTTTATTATTCCTTAGGGTTTATAATATCAATTCCTTGGGTTTATTATTCCCTCAAGTTTATAATATCAATGATGGTCAACTATTGTCAATCATAGCCAACCATGGTTGAATGTTGCATCGTGACAAAGATTGTCTCGCCATGAAAATCAACCATGTTTATTTTATTGTTTGTAATATTTATATTTGGGTTTACCAAGTTTATTAATCCCTTGAGTTTAAAATATTAATTTTTAGCGTTCATTAATTCAACCATGTTTATTAATTATTTTTAATATTTATCTTAGGCTTTGTATACCTTGGGTTTATAATATTAGTCCCTTTTGTTTAATCTTATTCCCTTAGTTTCATAATCCCTTGGGGGTTTTAGTATTAATCCCTTGGGTTTATTGTTCTTTGGGTTTATAATATCAATCGCTTTGGTTTATTATTCCCCAGTCATCCATGGTTTATTATGATGTCAACCATGGTGAACCATGGTCAACCAAGTCCAACATGGAATTGTGATAAAGATTGTCTAAATATGAAAATCAATGATGGTCAATCATGTTTATTTTAGTGTTTATAATATTTATCTTAGGATTTATATACGTTGGGTTTATAATGTTAGTATTAATCCTTTCTGTAATAATAATATAATATTATCGTTATAATAATAATATAATAATATCATTATAATATAATATAGATGTAATTGTTATTATTTTTATTATTATTTATTATTATTATTATTATAATTATATATAATAATTATAATATATTATTATTCCATTGGGTTTATGATATCAATCCCTTGGATTTATTATTTCCTTAGGTTTATAATATTAATCATGGTTAATCATTGTCAATCTTAGCTAACCATGTAAGCCATGGTCAACCATGTTTATTTTAGTGTTTGTAATATTTATATTTGGATTTAGCAATGTTGGGTTTATTATATTAGTCCCTTGGGTTTAATATTATTACCTTAGGTTCATAATCCTTTGGGGTTTTAGTATTAATCCCTTGAGTTTATTATTCCTTTGGGTCTATAATATCAAACCCTTAGGTTTATAATATCAATCATGGTCAACCATTGCGGGTCATAGCCAACCATGGTCAACCATGTTTGAATGTCGGTGTGTGACAAGGATTGTCTCACCATGAAAATAAACCATGTTTATTTTAGTGTTTTTAGTATTTATATTTGGGTTTACCAATGTTGGGTTTATAATATTAGTCCCGTGGGTTTAATATTATTCTCTTGGGTTCATAATCCCATGGGGTTTTAACATTAGTCCCTTTTGTTTTATTATTCCTTTGGGTTTATAATATCAATCCCTTGGGTTATTATTCACTTAGGTTTATAATATCGATGATGGTCAACCATTGTCAATCATAGCCAACCATGTTTATATTTGGGTTTACTAATGTTGGGTTTATAATATTAGTCCCTTGGATTTAATATTATTCTCTTGGGGTTTTAGTATTAATCCCTTGGGTTTATTATTCCTTTTGGTTTCTCATACCAATCCCTTGGGTTTATTATTGCCTTAGGGTTATAATATCAATCATGGTCAACCATGGTTGAATGTCGTATTGTGACAAGGATTGTCTCACCATGAAAATACACCATATTTATTTTAGTGTTTGTAATATTTATATTCCGGTTTAGCAATGTTGGGTTTATAGTATTAGTCCCTTGGGTTTAATATTATTCCCTTATGTTCATAATCCCTTCAGGTTTTAATATTAATCCCTTGGGCTTATTATTCTTTTGGGTTTATAATATAAATCCCTTGGGTTTATAATATAAATCCCTTGGGTTTATTATTTCCTTAGGTTTATAGTATCAATCATGGTCAACCATGGTTGAATGTCGCGTTGTGACAAGGATTGTCTCACCATGAAAATAAACGATGTTTATTTTAGTGTTTATAGTATTTATATTTGGGTTTACGAATGTTGGTTTTATAATATTAGTACCTTGGGTGTAATATTATTCCCCTCGGTTCATAATGCCTTAGGGTTTTAGTACTAATCCCTTGGTTTTATTATTCCTTTGGCTCTATAATATTAGTCTCTTGGGTTTATTATTCCCTCAGGTTTATAATATCAATGATGGTCAACCATTTTCAATCATAGCCAGCCATGGTCAACCATGGTTGAATGTTGCATTGTCACAAAGATTATCTCACCATGAAAATAAACCATTTTTATTTTAGTGTTTGTAATATTTATATTTGTGTTTACCAATGTTGGGTTTTTAATATTTGGGTTTATTATTCCCAAGTCAACCATGGTTTATTATGATGTCAACCATGGTCAACCATGGTCCAACATGGAATTGTGATAAAGATTGTCTAAATAGGAAAATCAATGATGGTCAATCATGTTTATTTTAGTATTTGTAATATTTATCTTAGGGTTTATATATGTTGGGTTTATACTATTAGTATTAACTACTTCGGTAATAATAATAGAATAATATTATTGTAATAATAATATAATAATTTATTATATAACCTATACAATATTATTATTATTATATTATTATTCCATTGGGTTTCTCATATCAATCCTTGGGTTTATTATTTCCTTAGTTTATAATATCAACCATGGCCAACCATGTTTGAATGTCCCATTGTGATAAGGATTGCCTCACCATGAAAATAAACCATGTTCATTTTTGTGTTTGTAGTATTTATATTGAGGTTTACCAATGTTGGCTTTATAATATTAGTCCCTTGGGTTAATATTCTTCGATTGGGTTTATAATCCCCTGAAGTTTAGTATTAATCCCTTGGTTTTAGTATTCCATTGGGTTGGTTTATTATGATGTCAACCATGGTCAACCATGGTTCAACATGGAATTGTGATAAGGATTGTCCCAATATGAAAATCAATGATGGTCAATCATGTTTATTTTAGTGTTTATAATATTCATCTTAGGGTTTATAGACATTGAGTTTATAATATTAGTCCCTTGGGTTTAATATTATTCCCTTCGGGTTTTAGTATTAATCCCTTGGGTTTATTATTCCTTTTGGTTTCTGCTATCAATTGCTTGGGTTTCTTATTTCCTTAGGTTTATAATATCAATGATGGTCAACCATTGTCAATCATAGCCAACCATTGTCAACCATGGTTGAATGTCGCATTGTGACAAAGATTGTCTCACCACGAAAACAAACCATGTTTATTTTAGTGTTTGTAATATTTATATTTGGGTTTTACCAATATTGGGTTTATAATATTAGTCCCTTGGGTTTAACTTTATTCCCTTATGTTCATAACCCCTTGGGATTTTAGTATTAATCCCTTTGGTTTATTATTCTTTTGGGTTTATAATATCAATACCTTGGGTTTATTATTCCCTAAGGTTTATAAGATCAATCATTGTCAAACATTGTCTAGCATAGCCAAACGTGATCAACCATGGCTGAATGTCCCATTGTGACAAGCATTGTCTCATCATGAAAATAAACCATGTTTATTTTAGTGTTTGTAGTATTTATATTTGGGTTTACGAATTTTGGTTTTATAATATTAGTCCCTTGGGTTCATAATCCAGAGGGGTTTTAGTATTAATCCCTTGGTTTTATTATTCCTTTGGGCTTATAATATCAATCCCTTGGGTTTATTATTCCCTCAGGTTTATAATACCAATGATGGTCAATCATTGTCAATCATAGCCAACCATGGTCAACCATGGTTGAATGTTGCATTGTGACAAAGATTGTCTCGCCATGAAAATAAACCATGTTTATTTTAGTGTTTGTAATATTTATATTTGGGTTTACCAAGTTTATTAATCCCTTGAGTTTAAAATATTAATTCTTAAGGTTCATTAATTCAACCATGTTTATTAATTATTTTTAATATTTATCTTAGGGTTTGTATACCTTGGGCTTATAATATTAGTCCCTTTTGTTTAATATTATTCACTTAGTTTCATAATCCCTTGGGTTTTAGTATTAATCCCTTCAGTTAATAATAATATAATATTATCATAATAATTATATATTATATATTAATTTATAATGCCTACAATATAATTGTTGTGTTATATTATACGTTATATTTATTATTATAATAATAAATACTACTTATAATATATTATTATTCCATTGGGTTTATGATATCAATCCCTTGGGTTTATTATTGCCTTAGATTTATAACATCAATCATGGTCAATCATTGTCAATCATCGCCAACCATGGTCAACCATGGTTGAATGTTGCATTGTGACAAGGATTGTCTCACCATGAAAATAAACCTTATTTATTTTAGTGTTTGTAATATTTATATTTGAGTTTAGCAATGTTGGGTTTATAATATTAGTCCCTTGGGTTTAATATTATTCCCTTAGGTTCATAATCCTTTGGGGTTTTAGTATTAATCCCTTGGGTTTATTATTGCTTTGAGTTTATAATATCAAACCCTTAGGTTTGTAATATCAATCATGGTCAACCATTGTGAGTCATAGCCAACCATGGCTAATCATGTTTAAATGTCACTTTGTGACAAGGATTGTCTCACCATGAAAATAAGTCATGTTTATTTTAGTGTTTCTAGTATTTATATTTGGGTTTACCAATGTTGGGTTTAATATTATTCCCTTGGGTTCATAATCTTATGGGGTTTTAGCATTAGTCCCTTTTGTTTTATTATTCCTTTGGGTTTATAATATCAATCCCTTGGGTTTATTATTCACTTAGGTTTAAAATATCGATGATGGTCAACCATTGTCAATCGTAGCCAACCATGGTTGAATGTTGCATTGTGAAAAAGATAGTCTCACCATGAAAATAAACCGTGTTTATTTTAGTGTTTGTAATATTTATATTTGGGTTTACCAATGTTGGGTTTTTAATATTATTCCCTTGGGTTTATGTTTCCCTTGGGTTCATAATTTCAATCCCTTGGGTTTATTATTAACTTGGGCTTATAATATCAACCATGGTCAACCATAACCAAACATGGTCAACTGTGGTCAATCATGGTCTAATCTCACACTAGGAAACAAAATGTCTCCACTTAGGGTTTATATACGTTGGGTTTATAATATTAGTCCCCTGGGTTTAATATTATTCCCTTATGTTTATAATCCCTTGGGATTTTAGTATTAATCCCTTGGGTTTATTGTTCCTTTGGGGTTATAATATCAATCAATTGGGTTTATTATTCCTTGGTCAACCATGGTTTAGTATGAAATCAACCATGGTCCAACATGGAATTGTGATAAGGATTGCCTCAATATGAAAATCAACGATGGTCAATCATGTTTATTTTAGTGTTTATAATATTTATCTTAGGGTTTATATATGTTGGGTTTATAATATTAGTCCCTTGAATTTAATGTTATTCCCTTCTGTTCATAATCCCTTAGGCTTTTAGTATTAGTCTTTTGGGTTTATTATCCTTTTGGTTTTATAATATAATTCCCTTGGGTTTATTATTCCCTTAGGTTTATAATATCATTCATGGTCAACCATTGTCAATCATGGCAACCATTGTTGAATGTCGCATTGTGATAAGAATTGCCTCACCATCAAAATAATCCATGTTTATTTTAGTGTTTATAATATTTATATTAGGGTTTACCATTGTTGGGTTTACAATATTAGTCTCTTGGGTGTAATATTATTGCCTTGGCTTCGTAATCCTTCAGGGTTTTAGTATTAATCCCTTAGGTTTATTATTAACTTGGGTTTATAATATGAATCATGGTGAGCTTAATTAATCTCTTGTATTTGTAATATCGATCACTTGCGCTTCTTGATCCCTTAGGTTTTTAATATTTATTGTTTTGTTTCACTAATTCCTTGGGTTTATAATATTAAACGGTTGGGTTTATTAGTTCCTTGGTCTACAATATTAATAATCCCTTTGGTTTATTATTCGTTTCAGTTTAAAATATTAATTCTTAGGGTTTATTAATTTAGCCACGTTTATTTTAGTATTTTTAATATTTATCTTAGGGTTTGTATACCTTGGGTTTATAATATTAGTCCATTTTATAGTATTAAACGGTTGGGTTTATTAGTTCCCGGGGTCCATAATATTAATAATCTCTTTTATTTATTATTCCTCTCAGTTTAAAATATTAATTCGTAAGGTTTATT
>APFE031722229.1:51853-137199 GCA_000404065.3 Pinus taeda
TTTTTATCAAATAATGTACGGTAACTAAGATTTTAATAATTATATAATAGATTTAATTAGGATAAGGAACTTCTAAAAATATTTATATTTTGTTATCGTTTGCAGGTGAGTTATAAGATAACGGGTATGCCTAATTTAATATCTCTCGGCCTAATTTGATTTCTCTTAAAAAAATAAAAATATGCAAAAAAATTTCACATTTATTTTTTCTAAAAGGAAAAAACTACTAAGAAAATTGAATATTCCTATGATTTTTTTCAATTTTTCATGTCAAGTAGAGACAATGATTATTGGAGTTCCAAAACTCTAGTTGACATGCATTTGCATGAAAGAGATGAAAATAGGTCAATGATTGTTGATGCTACACTCAAAAGAAAGGGTGAGAAAGTAATTTTGTTGAGATTTAGAGATTTTATAAGTGAAAATGTTCAACTGAAGAATATTTGGGCAAATATGGACCAAATCATGGTAGTTTGGCATCTTTATTTACAATTGTTGTGGAAAACAAATTTGTCGACTCTTTGCACATTGAATCTAAGCTTGAAATCATGGTCTATGGTAATATGTGTTGGTTGTATATAAAACAATTCTCAATTATGAGAAGTATGCAATAACAAAGGAGTTTATTAAGAGGGGTTTTAAATGGAGGAGATCTGTCATTGAAGAATGTGATTGAACAATGGTGTTTAAAGGGAAGTCAAAGATAACTTGAATGCTAATGTAATAGGTTTTGACCAACGGAAAAAGCCTCAGAAAGGAATACTTTGCATGGATTTTATGAAGGGGTTTCACTATTATGGATATGGCATATCAGAGAAAAACACCCGACAAGCTATAAAGCAATACACTGTTGTAGGAGATGGTGTGTAATAAAAGTATAGTATTGAATTGATTGAAAGTTTCAGATATGATTATGCCATGTTTTGAATTGTTTGTGTCAATGGCAACAAAATTGAAGTCTTGCCAATTACAAAAGTCAATTTAATATTTGAGTTGCTGATATAAATCAACTACAGTTGTGGATATTTTACTCTTCGAAATGACCTAATGTTAATCTGATTGTTGGTTGAGTTTTTGGAAGAAAAATTGGAAATGTTAAGCACCTTGTCTCAAGACTTGTGTTCATGAGGGAATTATGTATTGATAAGGGAACACAAGGTAAGGTACTGCACTTTGTTTTGGTCATAAATGAAACTGTAGACCTGTGATGAAGGAATGCACAGGAAAGGAAAATGTATTGCACAAATTACACTATCATTTATTGAATTTCTATTGATACAAACATTTAGGTCTTAAGAACTGGTTGTTGCCAAAAAGTTCTTATACCTTTAATGCTCCTGACTCTGGAAAATTATAGAGATATTTTTCTTCTAAATTTTGTTAATTAAATTCTTAATTCTAAAAACTAATAGCATAGCATAAAGTAAGGACTTTGTATAAAATGTAGCTTCAACAAATTGGCTAGCCCTTATTAAGCCTTTACTTGATAGTGAACTAAAAAAGGTGGAACCAATTTGTCTCACTGATAACCTACATACCAACTATACTTAACTTCTCTTTCCTACAATAAATACAACCTAAACTACACTAGTTTACCCATTTTCAAAGTCTCTCCTAGTGTTTCCACTATTACAATAAACAAAAAATGATTTTCCACACATAGGGTCAAACTCTAGAGAGATTTTCATGTACATCCACTAGTTTCTTGTCTACACTAGTTATTCCAAAGAAAATATATAGATGTTTCTCTTCGATTCAACCAATAGAGATCGATATGTAGAAGATATACAACTATTTTTCGACCGTCATAGACATAATCAAAGAAAACAAAGAGAAGAAAATAGAAACACAGAACAACATGGATGTTCCATCACCAATATTGCCCAATGTTGGTGAAATATTAGTACCACCCAAGCCACCATATGTAGTTATGCTTGTATCAAGAAGTGATGAACTGCTAGTACTATAAGGAATTTGGAAAAATCAAAATGATAGAAAACTATAAGATGAGATAGAACATACAACATATCAAAATCCAGTGAATATTTATTTTAAATTTTGTATGAAAACTTGAAAAATTACTTATTTTAGAACATAAAAATGTACAAAATATTTGAGGAGGAATGTGGCTCCGTAGTATATACCTTGATGGAAATGTTCGTGTCTCAGTAGTCATCATTCATAAAATACATAAATGAATATTTTCATGAGTGCAATTCATTCTCCAATCACAAAATTTTAAGCCTCAATTTGTACATCATGCTAACCCATGAAGCTAAAATTTTAGAAAATGCATAATGTAAAAGCATTTTAATCACAAGAAAATCTTTTGAATCTAGCAAAATGAAGGCAGTTCACAAGAAATAAAAAATCATTTTAGATTCATAGAAATCGGAATAGAAAATGCAAAAGACACGGTGAGAACTTAGTACGTATAGCCTTAACTTCTCATAATGAAATCAACAAAGAAAAAATAATATGCAATATATTCAATCATAAATGAAAGTAATGTTGCATGTAGAAGAGTATATTACATACAAATATAACTCTCTTAATACATCACATAGTCCCATCATTAAACCAAAATGAAATATCATAAACAATAGATGTTATCCATAACAACTGTTTACATTTGAAGGTTACACATAGTTTTAAAGCAAAGACAACATCCACGAAATAAGTCTATAATATTGTCATTTTCTTATCATGGTGGATCCTACAATGGGAAAACGTATGCTACTGGAGGATGTCCTTTTCATTCAAATGAGCTAAACCATACATGGAGGTGGGTAGATGAATCATAAGAATGCAACATAGAAGATTATTCTAGACAATTTCCTTGAGCAAATTCAATTGCTCAATTCAAAGATAAAGCAAGAGGATCCAATGTACACCCTATCTCATCACAACCAACCGCAGTATTAACTGGAAAAGAGATTGACTGACTCTAATTTAAGTGTCCTATGGAATTGTCAAATTTGCAGCTTGGACCAAACCTATAGATACCATAATGAGTGAATAAGGTGCATGTTATTCCCTCCTGGTTAATCCTATGATCAACACACACATTCAAAATGAGATAAAGCCAAGGATGAGAGGATAGTATAATGTTATGGGCAATGAGTGCAACATAAAATAAAACAAGGAAATAATTGCACCAACAAATATAATAATGCAATTATGGTGGATATGTTCTACAATTGAGAAAAAGCATTACGTGTTCTGTCCAACATCATGCTACGTTGGTAATATAAAACTTATGCAACCAGATAAGTAAAAGTTATAGTTTCAATTCCAAATTTTGTCTTAGAGATGTATCTTCATTTCATGTATTCAATTCCTCATACTACTAAAATAGTTGTTACTAAGACATGAAATTAATCATTTTGCACTAAATTACCTCCATAAACAATTTATCCCTTCTAATAGTAAGTTATGCTTTCTTATCAAAGTAAATTTGTATCATTGAGAAGCACTTAATTAAGGTGAAATATTATAACATATTTTTGTGGTTTAAAGATTAGTCTGACTATGAATGTTATGAGGTAAAACATCAAAAGGAAATGACCATATGCATTACAAATTAGAGCTACTTCTAAGTTGTAGACAAAAATGTACTCTCCATTTTATAACTCAAACGTGTTACAAGTTACAATAGTGCATACAAAGTACTTTTCAATGTGCCACTAGGATTCTCATAATGGAGGAATGAATATTTAGGTAGAAGAAAAGAAATAAAAAGTATAAATTTTACACTTCATTCATAGAAAATCCATACATCCAAAGGATGCCATGCAACAAGTTAACATTCAAAGCACACCAAACATTGTCAACATCAAAGAAAAATCAAGTGAATGATATATCGCCAATTATATTAAGAAAAAATAAAGAAGAACGATATGGAAGAAAGAAGTAAATTTATAGGTCATAAGCGTAAACCAAGATGATTTAGAACACAAGTTTCATGTGGGAATGATCCTTTTCTTAAAATTATGGTGCATAAATTTCATGAAAAACTTCACATCAATGAATTTATGTAGAACTGACATTCTAGTTGACCAAGACTTTCAAGGAATGCATTTTCCCTCTTCGTTTTGCTTGATGGAAGTTGCAAAGTTGGAGGCCCAATGTTTGTGCATCTAGGTGGAAAAGGAGAAAAGAACCCTAAATTCCACCTAACATTTTATTTTTTGGGGGTTTGTATCTATATTCTAAGCATCATCCTAATGCTTGTTTCTAACCATATGGATATAAAATTGAACATGCCACTACTTGCTACAAATGTAAAAATGTTGCTTGATAAATAGTCAATAGTATCCAAATGATATCCTCTTTAATTGAGATGCTTAGTCATAACAACTTGTAAGTCAAGATGATTTCCACAAGATAAGAGAATAAATAAATCAAGATGATAGTTGTTTTGGCTATTGTACATGGACAACAAGGACATTATAATATTATGTAATCAAACTTAAAGATAGCAGATACCACAAGTGAGCAAAGTTGAAGGAAGTTGATGATGCAAGAAACGCAATCCTAACCAAATATTATTTAGAAACAACATTAAAGGATTTTGAAGGGTCATATTTCCCATGTCTTTGATTATATAAGTCAATTTACATTTCTAATCAAAACTACGTGGAGTTATAACTTACACTACAAGGAAACAAACAATTTTGATTTCAAAAAGAAATTTTTTATCAGTACAATGGACATGATATTCACTAACCAATGCACATAAAAAATATACACTATAAACCTTGTGTAGTTGGTTATCTAAGAAATTTATACCTGCCCTCATAGTTATTTATTTTTTCCTAGAAAAACAAACTTTCTTCTAGCAACAAACTTGCAAGTCCACGTATGGATTATATAGAAGTACAACAGGACACAAAAGATGGGATATGATGAACAAAACATAACATACTTATATAGATTATATATCTATATTGTAAATATCACATTACAAGAAACACACAATAATACATTTTACAAAAAAAATATCCTTAACCATGATATGTAAGTGTAGAAACCAAAATATGACAGAAACAATCAAAATCTGATTGAAAATATAGGGTATTTTATGTTGTTCAAACAATTATTTTGACTATAAAATTATCCATACAAATAGAAAATATCTTGAAAAGAATTGTAAAATTTAGCAAGCAAAAATAGTTCTCATTTTTTATCAAGACAACAGATCAATTCTTGTCAACTCTAGAGAAACATGCATGCTTGAACCAAGGGTACTAAGCTTTCCTACACACCAACTTTGTCTTGGGATGGTTGTGGGTGTTGTTGTGGTAGGTGTTGAGAGGGGGGTGTTAGAAGCCTCCATGGGCCTCCAAGAGTGGGTGATAGGGTCTCTAAGTCAACAAGTAATCTCCAACCAAGTAAAACTACCATAAAGCTAGGGTTTGACCCCCTAGAATGTCTCGAAAAAGCATTTCATTATCAAAACGTCTTCTATGTATGTGAAAAATAGCCCACATGTGTGTCTCTAAATGGCCTAATCAAGTTAGCACATGGACTATATGATGATCAAGTGAATCCTCCATTTGCAAGAAATCATAAAAATAGGTCAAAGCCATTAATCAGACACAAGTGTGATGTATCAATTGATCCATCAACCTCTCATGTGTGGACACATCATCCAAGTGAATAAAAAGATATGTAAGCAATGCTAGCGAGGTTGTAAGTGGATGTAAGTACACCAAAGCACCTACAAATATGTGCCAATGAGTATAAATGGTCATGGTCATCATATATTCTAGTCACATGTTGATTCACTAAATTATGTTTTTGAAACTTTTGAATGCATCTAAAGCACATGGTTTAGTAGTAGTGACCAAAGAGTTGTTCTTTCTAAACCACTAGTAATGACCCTTTGTATGGCCATCCATTTGGGGAACCCTTATGTAATTTACAGATTCTAGGATATTTCTTGGAATTTGACTTTTAGGAGTTGTATGGCCATCCATTTGGGGCACCCAAATGTAAATAGCAGTTTTTGGGATATTCCTATAATTTGAATTTCGAGAGAGGTCAAATAATTGAACTCTCTTTTTATTGTCAGATTCTAGGATATTCCGTAAATCTCCAATCCAGATAAGTTCAAGGGTCCAATTGAAGCACCCCATATTGATGGCTTAAGTTCAAACCAAAGGTATGAAAAGACAAAAAATGGTGAAATTATCACTTACTTCCAAACTTACTAAATGTGAAAATCAACATAAATAAAAAATATAGAAAAAGAACATGGAGGATATTGACTAGCACTCCTACATATAAAATTTTCATAGATGTGAGCAATGAACAACCACTTTTGTTTGAGGATAAACTTCCCTATGCTCATGACTTTCAAGCTCCATGGTAGTTTATAAGGGTTGAAATACTCTATTTCATTTGTATAAAAAGATAGAAATTTTGTTCATAACTTTCAAGCTCCATGGTCATTTACAAGAGTGGAAATACTCCTTGATTTGAAAAAAAAAATGTTGTTTTATTTTATAATGAATAGCCTACTACAAGTTTCACCAGGTATGACAAAAAATTAATGTTTGTAATTTTATAAATGGCCTCAATGTTTCCCAAAAAAACTTAGATTAATTTCGAAAATTGCAGACATCTGAGGGCATGCAACATCATTAATTTAGTTATGCAATTAGGGAATGAAGCGAGTGCCAACATAGCCAAACCATTTCTACCCACTTAGTAGAATAACAATTTTCCCACCCTTTCAATAATACTTTCTAGCAATTTCTAATGTTGAAATACCACTAGAGCCCAATAATAAAGATTGGAAACTTATTGTGTCTCATCCTAAAACTACTACAAATTATTAGTTACAATCTTTTTTAGAATCAAAGCTTTCTACTAATTGGAACAATGAGAAAGATAACATACTCAATATCCTTCTTACCTTAATCCTAGAGTAGGTCAACTACTTAGTGGGAATGTTGAGTCAAATTATAGCCTTATAATTTGATTAACATAAATCATCGACCCATGGCAAGTAAGCTTGTCATATGTTGCACAGAATATATGCAGGCTTAACACTGTCTAGTCAATCATACAAAACTAGTGAGTCTTTCCTGCATCAATCACTTAACAGAAAAGGCTATAGAGTGGATCAAACATCCCTCTACAACTCTTAAGATTACTAACGATGATTAGAAAAAGATACAGAAATCAACTTACAACAAAATCAGAAATTCACTCAACATTAGAAATCAAATCTTCATTAAATGAATTCCACACATTAACAGGAAACTAGTTCATTTAATCAATTGATGTTGATATATCAGAAAGAGTGCATTAGCTGTAGGAACAAATTATTATTACATAATAGAAATAAAATGTATAAACACTAAACTAATAGAGTTGTGATCAAAGGGGGCCCTCCCTTAATCACAACCACTTCAAATTAGAAGAGCTTACTCACTTAAGTAGACAAAATATATAATATTGTATTAATCTGAAAAAGATATAGACGAGTACAATCTGATATATAGTATTAGCTTAAACCAACCCAACAACCCCCTATCATAAAAACTAGAACATAATTCATACATTTACAAAAGCCCATATATGGCTCGAAGTAAGGAAGACTACTAATCTAAGCCATCAACTAATAGTGTTGTTACAAAATATCAAATTTAGCCATATTGGGTCTAATCCATGAATGAAAGCATGGATTAGATGAAATTCATTACATGGCTGTAGCTTTCCTCCACACGACCAACGAGAGAAAGTTTATGAATCTGGGAAGTATCTTTTGCAGATTTGAAAAATTGGCCAATAGGACAATATCCATATATGATATATTCCCCACAAAACCCATGTTCCCGTTTGGATTAGATATTCGTGGAACATAGCTAACTGTCGATGTTGCTACAGGAAATCTGGGCAGTAACAAGAAATTCGTCGCTGTAGGAAATAGGATCACACAGCTGTCTACAGGAACCACGAGCCTATTTTCGAATCAAAACAAATATGCACAAGAACTCTAGATTAGTTGGCATGGTAATTAAAATAAAGAACAACTATCTGTAAGGAATACTTAAAGTTAAGCTAAAAGACACTTTTTCATGTTAATTTGTATACCTTCAACCTATGACACCCTTTTGGCAAAAACCTAAGTATTATATCCGAAATAGGTATAATAGGGGTTAAGGATAGTTCAAAATGGGAGAGGTAAAGTATGGAAAGGGTGTCAAAATTGGGAAAAACCAAGCCCCAACAAGGAAACTTTAGTTAGATATCCTTCAATCACGTCCTTAGAGAGCATAATGTGTTAGCTAATAGTCATCAAAGTATGGTTTTGTAGCATCTCAAGGTACTTTGGACATGACATACAATCGAGAAAGGGATCAGTCATGGGAACAAAAATCCATTGTCAGCTAATCTATCTTTTCTTTGAAATCTTCAAAATGTTGATCTCTTCTAACTTTTCTTATGTGTTGTACTTTCTAAACAACATGATGTTCTTTCTTCCATAATTATATTAGACAACATTTTTAATTAAACTCTGCATTGGACTTTTGATCAACCCTTTCTTTAAGCTTGCTTGAAGTATGTATGCATCTAGCTACTAGTTGTATGGGCAACTAAATAAAATTTCCTTTTTTTTAGAAGTAAGGACATGTTTTGATTTTTTAAAAAGGCACTCAAAAGTACATACCAATGTAACTTATTTTGACCTTAAATAATAAAGTTACAAGAGGTGGGAATTTGTCTGATTGAATGCCAATAGGTGCCTAGTTTGAATCCTTTGGGGTTAAGGGCACTAGCATACATCAATGAGTTTACTATGGATCTCATTCATGAAAACAGGGAAAAACCATTTGGGTGTAATCAACAAAGACAAATAACACATAATATATGGCAAAAGTGAGCACAACATTATTCTAACGCAACCCTCTTGGGAATCACATATCTACTCGCATAGATCCATCTAAACTGGGTTATATTAAGCACAAAAAAGGATAAAAATATCCATGTGCAAACCTAATAGTGCCTGATAGATCTGATGTATCTATTGTTAAGATGGATCTATGCTAATAAATTTTTCAACTTTATTTAATGTTAGCATACAATTACTGACATATGATCTCCCCACATTCAATTCATAGAGCCCCTTACAACTACACAAATGTTGAGGCGTGGATGAAGGGTTTAAGAAATAATAAATTATTCAATAATCTCAAAACCAATTGAATAACTACAAGTATGCAACCTCCCCAAACTACAAAGAAACAAGTTGAACAAAGGTGTGATCTCAAAGAATTTTATTTTATATTATAAATGGTGGAAGACTACTTACATTTTGATATAAACAAAACAAGTTCAAACTAACTTCTAAGGCCATAGTTAATTTTGTTTTGGCTTCTCATACCAAAGAGGAAACTTTCCAATTACAAAAATAACAAGTGAGAAAACATTATGGACTAAATTGGCTTATTGAAATGTACATGGAGATCTATTATTGTAGTCTAGAAATAAGACTGAGAGAATCAAGTTTCATTTGAAGTAGATTGACCCCTCACTGTTAATCCTTTTGTGGCATGATTCACAACAATAGCAATCAGCAAAGAGCACAATACTTTATAAAATAATTATAGGCTAACTAATAATTCACTTGTGTAAGTGACCAAGATAATGTTACAAATGAGAGGTGAGTTGTGCAATTATACACAACTCAAGGGGTAGGGTGATTTTCTATATGGGTGCCCAATTTGATGACTAAGTTGACCTTATGCACCTAGAAATATAATAAATGAGTGTTTACTAGATCATCTTTGAGCTAAACCTAGGATCAAAATAATAATGATTACAAAATGAGTGTATATAAAATAATAATGGTTACACAGTGAGGTTCAACTTGGCTTCAAATAAATCATATGTCATCATCTCAACATCCATGCTTAATTTAAGCATAAAAACATAGAGAATATTGATGAATATAAATTATAGATTGCATTTATATATACCAAACTCACATATAGGGTTAACCATGACCGAATTACAAAAGAGAATGACCTTATGTATCACCAACTTGAATAGAACTAAGAGTGAGTTCACATATACCCAAATCAAATATATCTAAGAACGAATATATCTAATAATGAGAGTGGGTTTATGTATATCAAACTCGGATACCACTAAGAGTGGGTGTATGGATACACAATTTGAACACTACAAAGAGTGGGTTTGTGAATACCCAATTGGAATAAAACTGAGAATGGGTTTATGGATATCCATTTCGAGTGCCTCTAAGAGTGGGTATATGGATACCCAAATCAAACAAAAATGAAGGTGGTTTTTTGGATATCCAACTCAGATGTACCTAATTCAAAATACACCTAAGAGAGATCAACACTAACAATGGGTTTATGCTTACAAAACTTGAATACAAGTGAAAGTAGGTTTGTGGATACGCATCTAAATCTAGCTCATTCAAATATAATTGAGTGAATATATATATATATATATATAACTTTAATGTACTAAGAGTGGGTTTATGTGAATACCTACCTCAATATAGGTTGGTTGTGTCCAAGACACAAAAGTAACTAGACTTATGCATGCCTATCTCAAAATCAAGTCGGCCTTATGCACATTTCCCCTCATTTGAATAGGAGGCCTCAAAGAGGGAGAATTACATAGCAATGTCTCCCCCTAATACTTAACATGAACCTTGTAATGAATACGTGACATACACACCTCGCTAGCACGCCCCCCGCCCACACACACCAAAAAAAACACCTTATTTCATGAACTAACATTTCAAAACCAAACAAAGGTGGCCTTGAGTAGAGGTAAGGAAGAAAGATCCACTAAAACATGTTGATCAACTAAAACTAAAAAGAGTGGCTCAATTTTTCCATGAAAATAGGGTTTTCAGGCAAAAGAATCTAGTGTCATAATGTGGAAACATAGGATCCATTGTAATAGGATGAGACTTCTTCATGGAAGAATAATCTATCAAAATATGGTGGGAATAGATACTTTAGACCCATCAATAGAAACTCCATCAAAGAAGGGGAGGAAGAATGTAATTCTTCCTTGAGAATAATGGTCATTAGCTCACATATGTCAACATGAACTAATATTCAAGAATCATTCCTCCCATCACAATAAAGCAATGCATCCATTGTAAAACCACCAACTCCTAGAACATAAAAATCTAAATATGGAGGGGTTAGTAACGATATCATCACAACTTGGAACCAGTCCAGCATGCAAAATACACCATCATGTTTTCACTATAAAAGGATTCTATCAGGTCCAAAACAACATAGGGGAAGCCTTCATAAAGTATTCAAAATATTTTCTCAAAGACCTAAGGAAAACATTATCTAAAGAAATGTTTTAAACCCTAGAAGATAGTTGATCCCAAAACCCTAGTTCCCCATCCATGGGGCAATGTCATTAGCCAACAATCTTCATATCAGCCGCAAAGTAAGGTGATTAGAAGACAAGTTTATTTCCTCACAAAAAAATTGTGATGCCACAAACCAAAAGCTTCATATAGATTTTGCGAAAATAAGGAACAAATTTTTTCTAAAACCATGGTTCCATAATCACAAAATAATAGTAATTCCACTAGTGAAAAGTCACAGGTTTGCTACTAGAAAAAAACCTAAGATAAAAAAAATGAGAAACCCTAATGTAGGGCACTCCAATATTGTGCAACTAGATGAAAAAATTAGGCTTAAAAATCCTTAAATAAGGTGCCCTATTCTAGGTAATAAAATCACCATGAAAAATCAGCCTCTCCAAGAAAAATCTATAAATAACATAAAATCATCCCTATATCCTAGTTTTTATTTGTCAAAAATAGTCCCACCTAGTCAAAATATAAAGCTCTTAACATCAATTCCCTATTTGGCCAAGAATGGCACGAAACACAGGGGTGGAAATGGTGGGAGGGGATCATCTTTGATCAGAAAGGAAATCATGAAACTAACTTTGAGTGGGAACTAGGGAAGCTACCAATAAATGAAGGATGTGAAGTATTGATGTAGTCCATCTATAGATCATAACTCAAATACAAGTTTTTGTTGTCAAAACATGAAATATCAAGTTAAGCACAAAAGACATTAAAATAAAGGGATAGCCTTTTAACAATACAATTTTAAGAAATGTTTGTATCTCGTTAGTACCTCCATTTCAATAAGATATCGAACCATTGTCTCATTTGGATCCAATCATTCATGCAATAAAGAGCCCACAAACATCTTCTAGGTGACTTTGTAGCACTGGAAGTTGCAATAGACCACTCGTCTCACATCTTTGTGCTACTTGTAGTAAGTGTAACAAGTAATCAATTAGAGAACCTCTACTTATTATATAACACAATAGATGTTAAATGCTACTACATATCTATAAGTAAAGCATATTTAAACAAATAAGACAAATAGATAGCAAACATACCTATACCAAATCTTCATAAATAAAATGCAGACACCAAAGGCTTGGATCTAAAAGTCGAGCAATCTGTCTCATCAAAAGTTGAAAGGGTACCTATCAAAGTTACCTATGATGTAATTGACTAGTCAATTGGCATGGAGCAATTTCATATTCCATTAAAACATTTTATTCAACATTATGATCATCAAGACAAAACACTCGATTAAATAAAGAGACAAGGTTGTCACATCTTGGCTAACATTATTGAGCCTTGTCCATATATTTAGAGTGTATTAAAATAATAGTGTGGATCATTCATTCTGTAATGTTCCTTGGAAGTGCCAAGTGTCAAGCCTATATTGGAGTTAAATGTATACATTACAAAATTTCTAGATACCAAATAATAGAAAATTGATTATATAAAATTTTTGAAGATATATATGGTTAATACCAAATATCAAGTGTTGAATTTATTTTTGAAAAATAACATCAGAACGTTCTTCAATACCATATTGAAGCCTTATCCAATAATTTGGATTAAAGTGAAGTAGTAAACACACATGGCGGACAATCCTAAAAATAGAAAAGAAATGGAGAAAAGAAATGGAAATTTTATTCTAAAACTATGCAACAAATATGAAATATAAACGCATATTAATTAGTCACTTTAAACATGAAATGATAGAAGAAAAATATGATTCAAAAAATCTATTCAACTTTCAAGGTGTTAGCTGCAAGACAAAATACATAGCTTAACCTTGACCTATGAATACAGAGTTAGGGAAGGAAAGCAATGATAATCAAAAGTGTTGGTAACACTCCCACTACTTGAAACTAGGTCATGGTGGATGATACTACTACTCTACCAAACCATGTCAGATTCTTTGTGTATCTGTAACTTGTATTTCTCTTTTGTTTTCCTTGCATTCTTTGTGGAATATTATTTCTATATATGATAGGATTTGCAGAAAGGATATGAAACACAAATAAATGGGGATTTCTAGTGAATACAAGGACAATGGTGGTAGATTCCCTATCCATCTCCATATAACACCTAGCTTCCCTTCTCAAGAATATGGGAGAGATGCCTTCTTTGTATGAAAAACTAAAATGGGGCCAAGAAAAACCAGAGGTTAAAAAATGTTATTTCCATTAGACTATATAGATTAGTTCCCTTTCAACTCTAGAGAAACCTACAAGCTTGAATCAAGGGTACTAGGATTTGTTATAAGCCAAAATTTTATTGGGATAGTTGTGGGTGTTGTTGTGTTACGTTTTTAGGGAGGGGTGTTAGAAGCCTCCACGGGCCTCCAATAGTGGGTGTTAGGGTCTCTATGTCAACAAGTAAAACAACCATAAAGTTAGTGTTTGACCCATAGAATGTCTAAAAGTAGCATTTCACTCTCAAAAATTCCTTCTATCTATGTGAAAAATATCCCACATGTGTGTCAGTAAATGGCCTACTCAAGTTAGCACATGGGGTAAATGATGACCAAGTGAGTCCTCCATGTTCAAGCAATCATAAAAATTGGTCAAAGCCTACAATCAGACTCAAGTGTGATGTACCAATTGATACATCAACCTCTAATGTCTGGGCACATCATCCAAGTGAATAAAAAATATTTAAGTAATGCTGGAGAGGTTGTAAGTGGATCTAAGTACACCAAAATGTCTCCAAATATGTGCCAATGAGGATCAATGATCATGGCCATCATATACTGTAGTCCCATGTTGATTCACTAAATTATGTTTTTTAAAATTTTGAATGCACATAAAGCACGTGGTTTATGGTCTTAATGACCAAATAATCATTTTTCTAAACCACAAGTAATGATCCTTTGTATGGCCATCCATTGGGGGCGCCCTTATGTAAATTTCAGATTCTATGATATTCCTGGAATTTGACTTTCACGAGGGGTCAAATAATTGAATTCTCTCTTCACTGTGATATTCGAGGATATCCCTTGAATTGACAATCCATATAAGTTCAAGGATCCACTTGAAGGTCCCCATATTGATGGCTTAAGTTCAAACCATAGGTATGAAAAAATAACAAATGGTGAGATTAACATTTACTTCCAAACTTACTAAATGTGAAAATCAACATAAATAAAACATATAGAAAAATAGACATGGAGGATATTGAATGGCATTTCCAGATCTAAAATTTCCATAGACATGAGCAATGAACAACCCATTTTATTTGAGGATAAACATCCATGTGCTCATGAGTTTCAAGGTCCATGGTAGTTTATAAGAGTTGAAATACCTTGTTTTATTTGAAAAAAAGAAAGAAATAGAAATGGCATTCTTAATTTTCAAGCTCCATGGTCATTGACAAGAGTGGGAATAGTCTTTCATTTGAAGAAACAATGTTGTTTTATTTAATAATGAATATCATAACACAAGTTTCACCAGCTATGGCAACACAATAATATTTGTAAGTTAATAAATGGTATCGGTGCTTCTCATGCAAAATTATATTAAGTTAGAACATTGAAGAGATCTAAGGGAACACAACATCATTGATTTAATTATGCAATTAGGGAATGAAATGAGTTCCAACACAACCAACACCTTCCTACCCACTTAGTAGAATAACAAGTTTCATGTCCTTTCACTAACCAGAGCTATCCATTTCTAATGTTGAAATACCACTAAAGCCCAATAATAAATACTGGGAACTTATCGGAGCTTATCGTAAAAATATTGCCAATTATTAGTTACAAGCTTTTTGAGACTCGAAATTTTCTACTAAGTGGAACAATGTGAAAGTTGACATACTCAGTGTCCTTCTTACCACAATCCTAGAGAAAGTCAAATGCTTAATGGGTAGCTTCAATCAAATATCCTTCACTCACGTCCTTAGGGAGTACAATCTGTTGCATAATAGTCATAAAAATATGGTATTGTAGCATCTCAAGGTACTTTAGAGATGACATACAAGAAAGAAAGAGATCAGTCATGGGAAAAAAGAACCATTCTCAGCTAATCTATCTTCTCTTCGAAATCTTTGAAATGTTGTTCTCTTCTAACTTTTCTTATGTGATGTAATTTCTAGACAACATGATGTTTTTATTCTATAATTATATTAGAAAACATGTTTAATTAAACTCTACACTGGATTTTTGATCAACCCTTTCTTCAATCTTGCTTGGAATTAAATTTCCTTTTTTTGAGAAGCACATACAGGTTTTGACTAATTAAAAAGACACTCAGAAATACATACCAAATGTAAACTGTGTTCACCTTGAATAATAAAGTTACAAAAGGTGGGAATTTAACTAATTCAATGCCAACATGTGCCAAGTTTGAATCCTCCAAGGTCAAAGGCACTAGCCTACATAAATGAGTTTACTATGGATTTCATCCATGAATATAGGAAAACATTTGTTGGGTTTAATCAACAAAGAAAAATAACACATAATATATGTCAAAAGTGAGTACGACACTATTGTAACACTACTCTCTTGGGAAACCTAATTCAGCTAGCATAGATCCATCTAAACTGGGTTATATTAAGCACAATAAAGGATAAAAATAAATATACATGTGCAAATCTAGTGGTACCTAATAGATCTAATAGAACTGTTGTTAAGATGGATCTATGTGAATAAATTTGCCAACCTTGTTTAATGTTACCACACAATTGATGAGAGATTATCTTCTCACACAAAAGTCGTAGAACCCTTTGATTCTCTTGGTGCAACTACACAAATTTTGAGGCATGGATGAAAGATTCAAGAAATAATAAATGATTCAATAATATCAAAACCACATGAATGACAACAAGTATGCAATCTCCACAAACTAAAAAGAAACAAGTTCAACAAAGGTGTGATATCAAAATATTTTATTTTATATTATAAATGGTCGGAAACAACTTCAAACTAACTTCTAAGGCCACAATTACTTTTTTTCTAGCCTCTCATACTAAAGAGGAAACGTTCCACTTAAAAAAATAACAAGTGAAAAACATTATGGACTAAATTGGATTATTAAAATGTACATTGATATCTATTAATATAGTCCAGAAACAAGACCGAGAGAATCAAGTTTCATTTCAAGTAGATTGACCCCTCATTGTTAATCCCCTTGTGCTATGATTCACAACAATAACCATATACAAATAGCACGATACTTTATAAAATAACAATAGGTTAACTAATAAGTCACTGGTGTAAGTGAATAAGATAACGTTACAAATTAGAGGTGAGTTGTGCACTTATACACAACCCAAGGGGTAGGGTTATTTTCCAAATATGGGTTATGGGCTCCCAATGTGATGACTGAGTTGACCTGAGGCACCTTCGAATATAAGAAATGAGTGTTTACTAGCTCAGTGTTGAGCTAAACCTAGAAACAAAATAATAATGATTACAAAATGAGTGTTTATAAAATAATCATGATTACATAGTGAGTTCCACCTTGGCTTCAAGTAAAGCTTATGTCATCATCTCAACATCCATCCTTAATCTAAGTAGAAAAGCATAGAGAATATTGATGAATAGAAATGATAGGGTGGATTTATATATACCAAACTCACATACAGGGTCAACCATGACCGAATTACAAAAGTGAATGACCTTATATGTCAGAAAATTGATTACAACTAAGAGTGAGTTCACATATATACACAAATAACATATATTTGAGAATGGATATATCTAGGAATTAGAGTGGGTTTACGGATATCGAACTCGAATAGTAGTAAGAGTGGGAGTATGGATACACAATATCAACACTACAAAGAGTGGGTTTGTGAATACCCAACTGGAATAAAACTAAGAATCGGTTTATGGATATCCATCTCAAACGCTTGTAAGAGTGAGTGTATTGATACCCAAATATAACACAACTAAAAGTGGTTTTATCGATATCCAACTCATATGTACCCGATTCAAAAGACACCTAAGAGAGATCAACACTAACAATGGGTTTATGCATACCCAACTTGAATACAAGTGAAAGTAGGTTTATGGATACACATCTAAAATATATGTCATTCAAATATAATTGAGTGCATAATGGTTAACTAACTTGATTTTACTAAGAGTGGGTTTATGTTAATACATAGCTCCATATAGGTTAGTGACGGCCAAGACACAAAATTGTCTAGGTTTATGGATGCCTATCTCAAAATCAAGTGCACATTTCCTTTAATCTGAATAGGAGTCCTCAAAGAGAGAGCATTGCATAACAACTTCTACCCTTAATACTTAACCTGAGCCTTTTAATGAACATGTGACATACAAACCCCCCCAAAACACCTTATTTCCTACACTGACATTTCACAACCTAACAATGGTGGTCTTGAGTAGATGTAACGAAGAAAGATCCACTAAAGCATCTTGATCAACTAAAACTAAAAGAGTGGCTCAAGTTTTCCATGAAAATAGGGTTTTCTACCAAAAACATCTAACATCATAATGTGGAAAACATAATCCATTGTAATAGGTTGAGACTTCTCCATGGAAGAATAATCTACGAAAAAATGGTGGGAATAGATAATTTAGACCAATTAGTAGAAACTCCATCAAAGAAGGGGTGGAAGCATGTAATTCTTCCTTGATAATAATTGGTCATAGGCTCACATATGTCAGCATGAACCAATATTCAAGAACCATGCCTCCAATTACAATAAAGAAATGCATCCATTATAAAACTACCAACTCCTAGAACATAAAAATCCAAATATGGTGGGGTCAATAATGATATCATCACAACTTGGAATAGGTAATGGCCAACATGAAAAATAGACCATCATATTTTCATTGTTAAAATATTGTATCAAGTCCCAAAATGACATAGTGGAAGGCTTTATAAAGTCTTCAAAATATATGTTGAAAGACCTGTGGAAAACCTTATCTAAATAAATATTTTAAATCCTAGAAGATAGATGATCCTAAAACCCTAGTTCCCCATCCATAGGGAAATTCCACTAGCCAACAATATTCAGATCAATCACAAAGTAAGGTGATCGAAAGGAAAAGTTACTTTCTCAAAAAAATCTATGATGCTACCAACCAAAAGCTTCATATATATTTTGTGAAAATAAAGAACAAAAATGGTCTAAAACCATGGTTCCACAATCACAAAGAAATAGTGATTCCACTAGTGATAAGTTGTCCTGAAATAAAATAAGAGGAAACCCTGATGTAGGGCACTACAATATTGTGCAACTAGATGCATAAAACAGGCTTAAAATCCTAAAATAAGGTGTCCTATTCTAGGTAATAAAATCACCATGAAAAATCAGCCTCTTCAAGAAAAAACTATAAATAACATAAAATTAGCCCTATATCATAGTTTCTAATTGTCAAAACTAGTCCCACCCAGTCAAGAGATAAAGCTCTTAACTTCAATTCCCTATTTGGCTAAGAATGGCACAAAACACAGGGATGGAAATGGTGGGAGGGTATCATCCTTGATCCTAAAGGAAATCATGAAATTAACATTGAGTGGGAACTAGGAAGGCTACTAATAATCAAGCTACAAATAAATGAAGGATGAAAAGTATTGATGTAGTCCATCTACAGATCATAACTAAAAATACAAGTTTTTGTTGTCAAAACATGAAATATCAAGTTAAGCACAAAAGCCATTAAAATAAAGGGATAATCATTCAACAATACAATTTTAAGAAAAAAAATTATCTTGTTAATACCTCCATTTGAATAAGATACTGAACAACTGTCACACTTGGCGCCAAGCATTCATGCAATAAAGAGCCCATAATCTTCTTCAAGGTGACTTTGTAGCAATGGAAGTCGCAGCAGATCACTTGTCTCACATCTATGCGGTAGTTATAGCAAGTGTAACAAGTTATCAATTAGAGAACATCTACTTACTATACAACACAATAGATTCTAAATGCTACTAAAGGCTTAGATCTAAAAGTTGAGAAATCTACCATTATGATTATCGATACAAAACACTTGATTAAACAAAGAGACAAGGTTGTCACATATTGCCTAACATTATTGAGCCCCATCCACATATTTATAGTGTTTTAAGAGAATAATGTGGATCATTCCTTCTGTAATGTTCCTTGGAAGTGCCAAGTGTGAAGCCTATATTGGAGTTAAATGTATACATCACAAAATTTCTAGATACCAAATAATATAAAATTGATTATATAAAATTTTTGAAGATACATATAGTTAAACCCAAATATCAAGTGTTGAATTTATTTTTGAGAAAAGAACATTAGACATTCTTTAATACCATATTGAAGTTTTATCCAATAATTTGGATTAAAGTGAAGTAGTGAACATACACGGAGGACAATCCTAAAAGAAGAAAAGAAACGGAGAAAATAAATGGAAATTTTACTCTAAAAATGTACAACAAAGACGAAATATAAATACACATTCAATAGTTACTTTAAACATGAAATGATAGAAGAAAAATATGATTGAAAAAATAGATTCAACTTTCAAGGTGTCAGCTGCAAGAAAAAATACAGAGCTTCATCTGGACTATTGAATAAAGGGTTAGGGTAGGCAAGCAATGATTATCAAAAGTGTTGGTAGCACTGCCACTACTTGAAACTAAGTCATGGTGGATGATAATACTACTCTACCAAACTATGTTAGATTCTATCTATATCTGTAACTTGTCTTTCTCTTCTGTTTTCCTGGCATTCTTTGTGGCATATTATTTATAACTATGGTAGGATTTGCAGAAAGGGTTTGCAACTCAAATAAACGGTGATTTCTAACAGATATTAGGATAGGGGTGGTAGACTCCCTGTCTATTTCAATAGAACAACTAGTTTTCCTTCTCAAGAAGATGGGAGAGATAACTTCTTTGTATGACCAAACAAAATGGAGCCAAGAAAAACCAAAAGCTAAAAAATTTCATTGCCACCAAACTATCAGTAAGAGGCTACTTTTGATGTTTCTACAAGACCCTTGGATGATGTGAAGAACAATGTTCCTACTAAACTTTGGCAATGGGATTTAACTCATCTAAAGACACTCCAACCTCAGACCCTTGAATGGGTGAAGTTACTTGTGATCATTTAATAGTGTAATTATTCTGATGATCATAATTATTATGCACTTTATTATATACAATCTAGTAAATTTGAGTTAGTGGTAAAATAAAGTGACTTAACAAATTAATTCACATTTAATTTTTAGTTACATTTGTCTCTCTAACAACATTACTTTTGTAAAACTTCTCACATATTCAATAATTAGCAATCACATCTCCTCTCTGCAACTCTGACTATTGCTTTAATTTGAATGTGCAAATTTTAGATGGTATATGTTGCCTCAAAATCTAGTAGGTCTTGTAGACGGATGTTTAACTTATATGACACTATAAATGTTCCTTTTCCTTGCATAGTGCCTTGCTGCACCCTGAATGAATTACAAATGGATTGAAGAAAAAAGTTAGTTAGTTAGTTATAAATATAGGCATTATTTTCATGGTTTAGATCATCAAAATGATTAACGCGTCACTGGAAAGTTAACAATACCATAGATACAATCTGCGAGAGAAATACACCAGCCACTGGTAGCAAAGGGCTCCATGGTAACACACAAGGCACTATTAGTAGCTAGCTTCGAGGTGATACATAGACCACTATTTAAGGAAAGAAAATGGATCTCAACTAGGAAAATCAACTTCAGTAAAATGTATCCAAGGATTCAAGTCCAATTTAATGTATGCCAAAGTGCAAATATAAAAAAAAGAGCAGTAAAGTCACATAACAAGGAGGAGAAAATATCTTATAGAAAGGAAAAATACAAGAAAAGGGGAAGATCAAAAACAACTTTGATACCACATGATATGACCTAAAAAATCTAGATGAATGTGATATTAACAAGCAAGATAGTTACTTGCAGAAATTTCAAACACATGATTTCGTTCAATTTTGATGAGTCAAATCTTGAATAAAAGACTACATCTATGTAGCCACCCCTCCCAAATTTACCCACTTTAACTGGCTTTCTAGTGTAAACATGAGATTTGGGCTACTATGACATGAATCAACCTCCTAAGTACAATTAAGGAAGTGGAATTGAGAACCTGAAACTTTATTGACCTTCCCAAGGAGCTACAAGACCCCCAAGAGCCAAAAAACCACTTTAGGTGCCATAACCTTGAGTTAAATTGATTTTTTAGTGATATGGGCTCCTATTCATGTGATTAACAAGGAAATATAGTGACTGTAACCATCCGGTAACATGGACAACCCTGCCTCCTAGATACTACAGTCCATATTTCCTAGTTTTGAGCATGAGACCCTGGAATCTAGGCCACCTTTTGAGGGCTAAGATCTAGACCTCTGCCTAGAACATGATAGAATTTCCTAGAATTATGAAAGACACAAGGATAAAGCCAATAATGTAAAAATTATTCAAGAACCTTACCTAACCATGTCAAACCATGATAAAACTTTCGTCAAACCATGAATATGAAATCTATAGGTCATAAAAGCATATCTGAACATAGGGGTCCCATAATTATCTTAGAATTGTTAAGAAGGTCTAATTCCTTCTTAAAATAGTTATAATAACATCTATTAGGTCATGCATTCAATAACCATTCATTTATTAATAAAAACATGATAAGAGCCATAACTAGAATCTCTCATAAAACAATACTTATAGCCAACATATCACCAAAATAATAACAATGATAGAAAAACCATCAAAGCCACAAAATAGCAAGTACATTTACTCATAAAATACAAGAGGAAAATATCTTTTATTAACATGTGAAAAATTCAACCAATTCAGGGACTTCCATTTACCACCTGACCATAGATTGGGTTGAACCAAATATTTCTTTCACCCAATCACCCTTGTACCATATTCCAAGCATGAATGTGGGACTCAAAACATAACAATCAGGGCTTGCTTAGGATTTACCACAATCCTGCCAAAACCAGTCAAGGGATTTCTAAGCCCGAAACAAGCAACCACAAAACTAGGCTTTATCGCAATCTTACCATTACCGATCAAGGGCTTCCTAGGGCAAAACAAAATAATTCACTACTAGGATTTATGGAAATATTGCAAAACCCATTCAATGGATCACTAGGCCCTAAACAAGCTTCGATGCCTCCATATTTCTTCACCAATACCTTGAGGAAATTTTCCGATCTCCACCCTCAGAATTTACCACAATCCCACCATTACCGGTCAAGGGATTCATAGGCCCTTGGAAATTTTCTTTAGACCACCTCACCTCGTTCTAAAACAATTTGGAAATCAAAAGCTCAACCAAATGAAAGAACCCCATCACAAAATGGCTATCTAGAAATGGAAAGGCAAGGCTGAAACCACTCTCACATGTAGTAAAACCCATGCCAATGAAAACAAGAGAACTAAATACACACATGCATGTACCGTGCATGCCAAAACTAGCAAGGGAATCATACATGCAACTCAATACCTACAAATTAATCTTGTTGTAGCCGCTAGATCTAACTCTTCCTTTCTTGATCCTTGCTTTCCTTTGACTTTCTTACTCCAATGCTAGAGTGCTCCCAGAATTCCCTATGTGTGCAAGAGTATGAGAGAGAGAGAGAGAGAATAAAGAGAGATTTCTCCAACATCGAGTTGACAAAATATGCATATTGATCCTCATAAGACTTTTTTATCATTGAGACCTCTATTTTCTTCATTTTCCTTAATTTTCCTTCAATTTCCTCCTCACATCAAACTTGTGACCTTTCACCTCCTTTTTCTCCTATATTCCTTTTCTTTCATAAACAAAATGTTAAATAATGTCTCTTTTCCTTTTCAAATCCTTTGCCAATGCCTTTGTCAATTTTCTTAGCCATAATAAACTAAATGAACAACCACTAGGATGTTTTTCCTAACATTCACCTTGGAATACATGTCCTATGACCTTGGTCTTATTTTTTCCTTTATTAACTTTTTTACATAAACTTTTAACTCGAGGTTGTTACACGACCCTCCCCCTTAGGGGAACACCGTCCTTGGTGTTGTATGACCCCTAGAACCATCAAATCCATTGTAAACAAAAAGATAATTCCTATGGAGATTTATAACTTAGCTCAATGTAATATTTACAATGAACAACCTGCTAAAAATAAAAACCAACATGACAACCATGACAACTTGACAACCATATTGCTTATTGGAGTTTTATAAAGCAACTAATTGTGGTATTTACAAAGGTATCCATACATAGATATATACATATAACAAAACACCATTGCTTCAACTGGAAAATAATGAAGGATACATAGCTTGCAGCTAGTCAACCATCTCCCATGTAGCTTCATCGAGCCCAAAGTGCTTCCATTGCATTTTAACTTGCTCGATTGCTTAGCTCCATAGCGTGAGTTTCTTTCGCTACAAAATGCACTGAGGTTCCAAATAAAAATATACTTCTGGCTCCACCTACAATACAGACCAATCAATCACATGATCAACATCCTTTACATATGTTTTAAGCATTGAAACATGCAAAACATCATGGACTTTCACTATCGTAGCCAGTGTAAGTTTGTAGGCTACTGGTCGAATCCTCTCAAGGATCTTGAAAGGCCCATAATACTAAGGTGCTAACTTGGCACATGATCCAATGATCAAGGAGGTCTTCTTAGGTTTGATGTGAAATTACACATGTTCCCCCATTGAAACTCCTTAAACACCTTATCTGATCTACATAACTCTTATGCATGTTTTGTGCTCCCTTTGGATTCTTCTTGATAACCTATATTTCTGTTGTAGCTGCTACAACCACCCTCCAAAATTTTTCCTTAGCTTCATTTTTGGGCCTCCCTACCAACTATCTTCAACAACATGTCTTGTACTATCAAGTACACGAGCTTCGGTGGTTTTATAGAAGATTTCCAGCCTATGCATGATAACTTGTTGTATCCCCCTCACAAGTTGTTTCACCTGACTTGGTCCAGTTGTAGGTTGAGTAGATCCCTCAATAAATTGCACAATTTTGGAGGGGAACCAACCTTCCCTCTAGAAATTGCACAATTTTGTCTGGCAGCTTGCTAGACTCCAGAATTGTGAAAATATGCCTGTCACTGTTCACTGGAAAAATTGCACAATTCCTCCCAGCAGGACTGCTCAACCCATAAATTGCACAATTATGGGCAGCAGTCAGCTGCTCTACCTAGAAATTACACAATCCTTCTAGGTAGCTAGCCCAGCTCCCCCCAGAAATGCACATTTTTTCCTCCCAACTCAGTAGACTGTTGCATGTGCAATTGAGTTAACCGGTTCCCTCCATGACCAAGCAAAACTGATTCGCATGCATGGGCTTCTTCTCCCAATGCAACATGCAAAGGCATCCCTTGATTCAAGGATCTACTTTTAGCAGCTAGAGGTTACATGCAATGATCATTTCAAAAACCTCCTACCAAGTGTTACTTTTCTTAGATTTGTGGCATGCACGTCACAACATCGATTTTATTGAAACTCATCAACCCGATGTTGCAAAGCTCATTCCTCACATTGACCTTTTAGCTCTAACATCCCACATTGCATATAGGAGTCGTTGATGCATTTAGCTTAGTTGTTTTGGGGTAAGCCCGCTTTTCAT
Source organism: Pinus taeda (assembly GCA_000404065.3). Classification (NCBI taxonomy): domain Eukaryota; kingdom Viridiplantae; phylum Streptophyta; class Pinopsida; order Pinales; family Pinaceae; genus Pinus; species Pinus taeda. The sequence goes on from APFE031722229.1 coordinate 76,820, forward strand.
GTCTTGTGTTGTGTTTCTATCACTTTTTTTGTTTCGCTTCATGTGAGTGTTATCTACTTGACTTCAGTGAGCTCTTACTGTTGTTTTGATGTATACTAGATTGTAATAACACTATTTCAATTTTCATTTTCATCTCACTGTCGTTGCATGCATGACATTGTTTTGCACGGATGGTCATCATTTTAGTGACTCGCTTCACAAACATGCATGCTTTCTCATTTTCTGAATCTTGCACTTGTTGTTTGCATGAAGGATCATTTACTCTAGTTTGCGCTCATCTCACCATGCATTTAGACTTCTCATGTTTTCAGTTGCTTGTCAGCTGGGCTTGGTTGCCTTGGCCTGAACTGTGCCTTGCCTAGCTAGCACTGTGCATTTTTAGAAGTGAGGGCTCTACCTTCCATCCAGAAATTGTCCAAGTCTAGCCAGGCACTGACCTCCAAGATTACATAATTCTTGGAGGAAGTGTCTCGCTGGCCTCAGAAACTGCATAATGCAGTTTGCTGGTTGCATGTCACTACTGACTGAAATTGTGCAATGCACAATTTCAATCCTCAGCAAGCCATGCTAGACTATGCATTTCGTAGTTCCAATAGTCAGTCAGCCTCCTGATAGCTCGGAATGTGCCTTGTGCAGTTTTGGCGGTCAGTGTCCTAACCTCCCAATGGAAATTGTGAAACCTTCATGATCAATCACATAGGTATGTTTCAAGTTAGTTCTCAATTTTGCTTTGGTTTTTGACTACCAGATTGCTTGCCATGAGTGTTGCCATGTCTCTGGGTATTTCAAGTGTTAATATGCCTCTTAGAAGCACAAGTACAATGGCCCTCAGGAGGGCAGAGTCAAAGGACATCGTTGAGAGCACAACGTGGGTTGCAGCCAAGCAAGTGTCTATGAGCTTGCCTACCTATGAAGACATCAAGTTGTTCGTAGACAAGGAAATCAAGATAAGATGGTAGGAGCATCACAGTAAGAAGCGCCATCAGCAATAGTAGAAGGCAACACACCTACATGCAACAAATGTAAGAAGAAGGTTGTTGACAACATAGAGACAGAATAAAGTTACAAGCTTGAGCAGATCTAATTATGATGAAAACAACTTTGGAGGTTGAGGCTATGAGGTGACTTCATGACAAGACAATCACATGAGAGCAGATAACAGAACAGATAAGGAGTTACAGGTGATGAAGCAACAACTCAAGGAAGAATAGGAGCTGCACAAACGAGAGAATGAGTTGTAGTAGGAACAGGTACTGAAGGGGGCACAACATGCATAAACAGATGAAACTATGCCCGTACAAGTGATAGATCCATCCCGACAAGTGGCATGGAGTAGACATGGTGAGTGTTGTTGTTGACCACATGCAAGGGAATTCAGTTGCATCTATGTCATTATGCACATGCATGCAATCTAACCCATTTGGCACACTCACCGAGGCAAAGACAAGAAGAAAGTTCGACTAGAGCTAAACATGCAATTGACAATTGATGCACATGACCACTAGCACACAGTAGAAGATCAGCACAAACACTATGCATCAGTGTGTTTCCAGTTCAACCGCACCTAAGAAGACCATGTGCATGCTAAAAGATGCCTTGGATGGAGGAGCCATACAAATGCACCCAGATGCAATGAGGCAAGTGTTTTCTTGAGCAAGATGTCACCATGGAGTGCATGCACACCATCATGGACGACCAAGCTTGGCATCAACTCACCACCTTCACCATCATAAGCATGTCAAAGAGTTGGCCTCACCACAACCGCCGAGTGTTAGTGATGCCTTGCATGGCTTGTTCAAGCTATTCTGTCTCACATGGCACATGTGCATTGTAATGTAATGCCTTGTCAAGTGCAATTTCAAGTGTCAATAGTTGGATGTAACATTCATATAGTTGATGAAGAGTCATGATGGTAGAGGAAATATCACAAAGAGGAATGTCAAGGGTCACCCCAACCTTTTCTATAAATAGAACCTCATAACTCATTATAAAGGCTTTTTGTCAGCCAAGCTTCCGATAAGACTATCTTGGAGAGAGCTTAGACAATATTGTAACAAGCCTTGGCTTTTCCATTGTGCAGAGCTAGTACATCTCTTTGGAGGAGCAAGTGGTTGTGGCTTTAATATTCCGCTATCAGAACTAGTGGTTGGGCATGGATGTATTGTATGACTGGAACTTACACTTCTTAATATAAGAAAGCTAGCATATTTCATGCATATGTTTTATTGTATTCTATGGTATCTGGTTTACTCTAAATGATATATGTATTTGTTTGCTTACGCATGCATGTATGGAATTTTCTATGTATATATGTATGAATCTTTCTGAAACATGTTGTTGGTTTAACCATCACTTTGCATTGCTAGCTAACTTGCCTTCTATGCTGTGATGCATCTTTGCTCGTATGTTCCCTTCTTACCTCCGTGTTATAACAAGTTTCCAAGGGGCACACTCACTTCACCCTCAGTGTGTTAGAACCTCTGATGCACCTTCCTTGACTTACTATACCTGTCACACCCTTGCTACCAATAGGGACATCTTACTTGACTCTGTGTGAAATCGCGGTCAATGCATTACCGTACGACCCGCTGTTAGGACTCCTACACCAAATGGTCTAAGGTCTAATTGGGACTTCTTACCGAGGAGATCCCCTTACATGTTGGTAGGTCCAACACTGTCAACATTTTGGTGGTAGAAGGAGGGCCAGATAACAAGCTGAATCCTCACATATGTTTTGAATCTCTACATATCTATCATGACTAACTACCGAGTTCCTCTTTCAGAGTGTATGTCTTATGGAAACGACTTCATTATCTCAGAAGAGATATCAGATAACTTGTAAAATAAAAAATATGATGGTGGAGGCCACGTAACCTTGGTTAGGCATGCGGTCAGTGTTGTAGGCTCATGCAAAAGACATGAAATCTTTGAAGATTACATGACCTAGACAATGTTCATCTACACGCTTTGAGGGAACCTAATGCACTGGTGTGCCATGTTGCCTGGAAAGTCTATTCATTCTCTTGCTTATCTAGTCGTAGAGATAGACGGTGATTTCAATCACTTTAACCATAAAGAAATTGATCAAGAAATTATGAAATTACGAAAAGCACCCGATGAATCCATTGATCAGTTTTACACATGCTTTTGTAATCTTGCATACCGATTTCCCGAAGATGAAATTTATTGGGAATTTATTTATTGCAGATTTCAGTATCTTCTTCTCATATCTAAACCTCGCTCAGCACACTTCGGTAGGCACAGTTGCTGTCACAAGTGACTATCCGCCTTCACCTCATCAAACAACTCCACCACTGCATAGTGATGTGGGAGATCATGCACCCACATCTGTTGAACTATCACATCCTCCCACCCCACCTGCTCTTGATATCTACATAGATTTGGCTTGTAATCCTATTGGTTGTCATATGGATTCGTTCCCTCAACCTCCATCCCTGCATTATGTTGATTCTCCAGATTGTATTGTCTTGTGTTCTTCCACTCTGAACTCCTCACCTAAAGTGGATGAGGTTCAAGTTATCAACGAAGTTGGTGTTATGCAACCAACCTATGCCATCATTCATGATGAGTGTGTGTGGGAATCTAAAAAGAACTCACGGTGAAGGATGACTCCCTTTCAGCTATGCCTCATCCACTTTATCCTAACATCCCTTGTGATTCTTCCACAGCTGATTTCCCTTGTGATAAATCATTTCCAAATGTTTCTACTTCTGATCATTCACAAGACATGTTAGATGTTAGTCTATCATTGCATTGTGGAGAGGACACATCTTCCTCCAAATATTTGTCCAATCTGTCATCTGTCATTTCTGAAAACAAAGAGGGTGAACATCCTTGCTTCTAATCTACCCCTCTGCATAATTCATCAAATCATGAGGATGGCGAAAAATAACACGAATTTTATGATCTTGGTTGTCATTATCTCTCTACTTCTTCATCTGATCACAATGTTGATTAAATCATTGTTAATATGTCTAAGACACTAGTCTATTATGATTTATCTGCTGACAAAGTTGGAACCCCTTAGACTGTTGAGGCACTCCAGCAGAAGATGATGGTTATGTCAGGCCCTCGCTATCCTAAGGTTGGTTTCACTTCTGATCAAGAAATTGTTGAAATATGCAAGGCTCCTCATCACACTCTATTTTGCATTGAAGATCAACCAAACACCCAGATTTCACTTCCTCCACTCGAACTACATGATCCCATCGCTCATGCATTGGAGGAATATTACATAGAAAGCACACATACACAACACCATGGCCGCTCCATAAAGTGCATGTCATGCGCTTTCACTCATCTTTTTTTTTTGTGGTTGCTTGTAAGCTTAGAGTGTGTTCGTCTTCATCGTTATATATTTCATGCTTGTTGGTTTATGCAACTGCGATGTTCAAAAACCATGCCTTCACCAACATGGGTCGACCAACACGCCAGTGGATGCATTGGAAGTATCACTTCAAGTGAGATGACCCATGCACTGTTAGCTTAGGAGTATGAGTGGTGTTTTCTTTTGAGTTGTTTTCTTGCATGCATGTTTTCTTATTTCTTTGTGTGTTTGTTGGCTTGCTTGTTTGTTTTCTTACTCCCTTTTCTTCTACATTTGCTTCTAATTTTTTTTTTTCTTTTCGTTTTTTGCTTGTTATTTTCCGTAGGTTAGTCTTGCATGGGCCATGTGTGACTCTTGAAATGAGTTGGCTAAAGTACAAGAGGACTTGTACAACTATCAACATTTGGTTATCTATTGTCTGCTCTCTTTTGTAAGAATTCATTGTCCTCAATCCATGACACATCAATGGAAAATACATATTGTTCGAAGCAAACCTTGGTGAAAACACAATGCTTGTGCGCTAACTAGTTTCACCTACTATAGTCAGTTGTTTTTGGGTTAATCCTTGTTAATTCAGTAAAGTAGATTAAGGTGAGGGGGAAAACCTTGACAAGCACCTCAGAAGTATACATAAACTACTTCTCTGATGGAACAACCTCTTCTTCTCTCAATAAGTCAGGATCCTCTTATGCCTCTGAAATGAATAAGTGCTATACATAGTTATGAATATGAAAAATGAAAAAATGAAAAAGTGAAAAAAGTTTGAAAAAAATGAAAATTGAATAAGGCAAAAGAAGAGAAAGGCTTCCTATGGAAGGAGGTGATGCAAGTAACTCCACCAGGGTACTGACTAGGCTCATTAGCAATGGAGAAATGCTTGTGTTCCTGCATGACTCCATCAGGGTACTATCCAAGCCTGTTGGCAGTGAAGCAACACCAGAGATGGAACTAAAACTCTAACGACTATGTTGCTTGTGCACCAATAAACCCCTCATCCCTAATCAAAACAATTGTGTTGGCTTGACCTTGAATGTACGTTGGCTGAACAAGGGCTTGGTAGGTGCTACATCTTACAATCAAGCAAGTGTGGAAACCAATATGAATTGAGCACTGAACAATACTTCTAGAGGTGTTAGACTTGCTTTTCATGAACAAGGTCCATTCAGAGAGCTGGAGTTCTACCAGTATGTTTCCAAGTATTGTAGTGGCTACAACCACCCTCCAAAATTTTGCCTTAGCTTCATTTTGGAGCCTCCCTACCAACCATCCTCAGCAGTATGTCTTGCACTATAAAGTACATGAGCTTTAGTGGTTTTTTAGTATATTTACAGCCTGTGCATGATAGCTTGTTGCATCCCCTTCAGAGGATGTTTCACTAGACTTGGTCCAACTACAGGCTGAGTAGCTCCCTTAAGAAATTGCACAATTCTAGAGGGGAACTATCCTTCCATCCAGAAATTGTCAATTCTATCTGATAGCCTATTGGGCTGCAGAATTGCGCAAATCTGCCTATCGTTGTTCACTTGAAAAATTGCACAATTCCTCCTAGCAGGACTGCTCAGCCCAAAAGTTGCACAATTCTGGGCAGCAGTCAGCTACTTTGCCCAAAAATTATGCAATCACTCTAGGCATCCAGCCCAACTCCTCCATAGAAATGTGCATTTTTTCCTCCTAGCTGAGCAGACTGTTGCATGTGCAGTTGAGTTGACCGGTTCCCTCTAGGACTTAGCAAAACTAATTTGCATGCATGGGTTTCTTCTCCCAAGGTAGCATGGAAAGGCATCCCTTAATTCAGGGATCTACTTTTAGCAGCTGGAGGTTGCATGCAAGATCATTTCAGAAAGCTCCCACCAAGTGTCGCTTTTCCTAAATTTGTGGCATGCACGTCACAACCTCGATTTTATCGAAGCTCATCAACCAGATGTTGTAGAGCTCATTCCTCACATCGACCTTGCAACTCTAACACTCCACATTGCATCTAGGAGTCGTTCGCACATTCAGCTCAACTGTTTCTGGGTAAGCCCGCTTTTCATTTCTTATGTTGTGTTTCTTTCACTTTCTGTGTTCCACTTCATGTGACTATTGTCTGCTTGATTTCAGTGAAAGCTTGTTGTCATTTTGATGTATATTATCTTGTACTATCACCGTTTTTAATTTTCATCACTGTTTTGCATGGACGGTCATCGCTATGGCAACTTGTTTCACACACATGCATGCTTTCCCATTTGCTGAATCTCGCACTTCTTTTTTGCATGAACAATCATTCACTTTCGTTTGCACTCACCTCACCATGCATTCATAATTCTCATGTTTTCAGTCACCCATCGGTCAGATTGGGCTAGCTTGGCCCATACTGGGCCTTTGCTCGGCTAGCACTACACATTTTTGGAAGTGAAGGCTCTGCCTTCCCTCCATAAATTACACAATTATAGCAAGGCATTGACCTCTAGCCTTGCATTGCGCAATTCTTGGAGGCAGTGTCCCACTAGCCCCATAAATTGCACAATGCAATTTGTTGGTTGCATGTCATTATTGACTGAAATTGCTATTGTGGAGTTTCAGTCCTCATCAAGCCAGGATGGACTATGCATTGCGTAGTTCTAGTAGTCAGTCAGCCTCCTAACAACCCAGACTATGCCTTGCACAGTTTTAGCAGTCAGTCTCCTAACCTCCAAACAGAAATTGTGCAACCTTCATGATCAATCACACAGGTATGTTGCAAGTCAATTCTCAAGTTCGTTTTGGTTCTCGATTGATATATTGCTTGCCATGAGTGTTTCCATGTCTCTAGGTAATTTAGGTGTTCATCTGCCTCTCAGAATCACAAGTACAATGGCCTTCAGGAGGGCAGATTCAGAGGAAACCATTGAGAGCACCACGTGGGTTGTAGCCAAGAAAGTGTCTATGACATCAAGATAATATGGAAACAACATCAGAGTAACCAACATCACACCGAACATCACTATCAATAGCAGGAAAAGCAAGCACACCCGCATGCGGCGAATGCAAGAGGAAGGTTGTTGACAACAAAGAGGCAGAACAAAGTTGCAAGCTCGACCATATCCACTTACGATGAAATAAAATTTGGAGGTTGAGACTATGAGGTTACGAAATGAGAAGATGATTGCACGATAAAAAAGAAAATAAAAGAGAAGGAGTTACAGGTGATGAAGTAGCAACTCAAGGAAGAACAGGAGTTGCATAGAAAAGAGAATGAGTTGCAGCAAGAACAGGTACAACAAGGGGTGCAACAGGCATAGACAGATGAAATAGTGCCCGTACAAGTGATAGGTCCATCCTAGCAACTGGTAAGGAGAAGATATGGTGAGTGGTGTTGTTGATCACATGCAAGGGAATTCAGCAGCATGCATGTAATTATGTGCATGCATGCAATCTAACCCATTTGGCACACTCACCGAGGCAAAGACAAGAAGCAAGTCCAACTAGAGTTGAACATGCAGTTGATAGTGATGTGCATGACCACCAGCACACACTAGAAGATTAGCACAGATACTATGCATCAGTATGTTTCCAGTTCGACCACACTTAATAAGACCATGCACATGCTAGTAGACGAGTTGGATGGAGGAGCCATACCAATGCAGCTGGATACAATGGAGGTAAGAGTTTGCTTGAACAAGATGTTATCAGGGAGCGCATGCACACCATCACGGATGACCAAGCTTGGCATGAACTCACTAGCTTCACCATCACAACCATGTCAAAGAGTTGGTCTCACCACAACAGATCGAGTGTCAGTGATTTCTTGCATGGCTTGCTCAAGCCATTTTGTCTCACATGGGCACATGTGCATTATAATGTAATTTCTTGTCAAGCACAAGTTCAAGTGTTGATAGTTGGATGTAATAGTCATGGAGTAGATGAGGAGTCATGAGGGTAGATGAACTCACAAAGGGGAATGTCAAGGGTTAGCCCACCCTTTTCTATAAATAGAACCTCACGACTCATTGTAAAGGCTTTTGGTCAGCCAAGCTTCCAATAAGAATATCTTGGAGAGAGCTTGGATAGTATTGTAATGAGCCTTGGCTTCTTCACTACGCCGAGCTAGTACATCTCTTTAGAGGAGCAGGCGGTTGTGGTTGTAACCTTCCCTTGTCGAAACTAGTGGTTGGACATGGATGTATTGTATGATTGGAACTTATAATTATTAATATAACAGATCCAACATGTTTCTTGCATATGTTGTATTGTATTCTATGCTATCTGGTTTAATTTAAATGATATATGTATTTGTTCGCTTACACATGCATGTATCGACTTTTCTGTGTATGTATGTATGAATATTTCTGAAATGTGTTGTTGGTTTAACCATCACTATGTATTGCTATCTAACTTGCCTTCCATGTTGTGATGCATCTTTGCTCATGTGTTCCCTTCTTGACTCTGTGTTATCACAAGTTTCCAAGGGGTGCACTCACTTCAACCTTAGTGTGTTAGAACCTCTCATGTACCTTCCTTGACTTACTACAACTATCACACTATTGCTACCAACAGGGACATATTACTTGCCTCTGTGTGAAATCACGTATAAGGCATTAATGTATGACCCATTGTTGCGACTCCTACATCAAACAGTCTGAGGTCTAATTGGGATTTCTTACCGGGGAGATCCCCTTACATGTTGGTGGGTCTAGCACCATCAATAATTGCCTATACCATCTCTTCCAACATGTTTGGCCCAATCAGTATCCTATTCACCAGATCACTCCAATTGATGGGAGTATTACAACTTTGCCCATAAAGTGCCTCAAACAAACTCATCCTCAGTGATTCCTAATACCCATTTTTGTAAGCAAAATCAACTAGTGGAAGGTACTACTCTGACCTCCTCTGTTGATGCATAACATACATTCTCAACATGTGCCGCAAAATACTATTGGCCCTATCTGTAAGTCCATCAACATGTGGATGATAAGTTGTACTAAAGGCCAACTATGTGCCCAAACTTGAAATAACTGCTTTCAAAACCTACAAGTGAACCGTGAGTCTCTATCTGACACAATATTCTTCAAAACACCATGCAACCTCCCTATCCCCCTAATGAGGGCTTGTACTACCTCAATAGCTGAATAAGTAGACTTAACTGATACAAAGTGAGCTACCTTTGTTAAGTTGTCAACCACAACCATGATAGAATCATGTTTTCTAGTTGTCCTCAGTAAACCTATAATGAAATCCATGTAAATGACCTCCCATTTCCATTCTAAAATCGATACCCACTACAATAGACCACCTAGATGCTTGCACTTTGATTTTACCTCTTGACAATACAAACACATTTCGATGAACTCAACTACCTCTTCTTCAGATTTAGCCTGTAGTGGAAATTCTTAACCACTGTCAATATCTTCTGAGATATCGGTTGAATTGAATATGACTTAACATGAAATTCCCCCAAGATAAGTTTCTTGAGTTCACTATTTTCTAGGACATAGATCTTGTCCCTAAATATCACCAAACCATCTGCCATGAGATGACAATCCACATCCTGGTCACCTGTACCCTTTTTTTATAACCTGTGCCTAAGCTCCATGTACTTGTCATCCTATTATCCTACCTATAAGATCTGATCCTCTAAATTTGTCCCATATGAACTCATAGTTTTTATGTGATTACCTGCACCCTTTTACTAATAGCATCTACAATGTTGTTCTCCTTTCCCTTAATGTACATGATCTTGAAGTCAAACCCACTGAGTGTGGAAAGCCATATAGCTTTCCTGACATTTAGATTAGGTTGGTTAAAAAAGTACCTCATCCCATTGTGATCACTCATCAATACAAACCTCCTGTAGAGAAGATAGTACCTCCACATCCTTAATTCATGAATAATCGTTGCAAAGTCAAGATCATGTGTCACATAGTTCTTCTTATGCTCATTCCTTTTTCTTAACTCGTAACATAACACATGTCCTTCCTACATCATAACCCCACTAATTCATCTCTTGTAAGCATATTTACATATTACAAACTCTTTATCTGGATCTATAATCTTGAGAACATGAGCATCTTCAACTGCTCAAAACTTGTTGCACATTCCTTTTTCCATTCAAATTTATTTCCCTTTCTCTACAATGATGTAATAAGATGGAAAATCCATGAAAATTTCCTAATGAAACTTCTGTATTAACGTGCTGACTCCATGAATGATCTAACTTCATACACATTTTTGGGAGTTTCCCATTCCATGAAAGCTCTTATCTTTTTTGGATCCATTGTTATGCCTTCCTTTGAGACAACATGCCCCAAGTAGTGTACCTCTATTTGAAATAAACTTCATTTACTAATATTGGCATACAAATTATGCTCTCTCGGCAATCTCAATATTGTTTCTAAGTGCTCCATATCTTCTTCCCCATTCTTATAATATATCAATATATCACCAATGAATAAAATCACAAACTTGTCTAGATAAGGACAAAATGAACTATTCATCAAACACATGAAAATATATGGAGCATTAGTCAAACCAAGAGTGGCAACAACAAAATCATAATTCCCATACATGTTTAAGAAATAACTCTTGTAGATGTCCTCTTCTTTGACGTGTACCTAATGATATCCTGATCTCAAATCAATCTTCGAGAACACTACTACTCCATTAAATTGATTAAACAAGTCATCAATCCTTGGAAACATATACTTATTCTTGATAGCCACCTTGTTTAACTACCTGTAATCAATACACAACCTAAGAGTACCATCCTTCTTAAAAAAAAAACATTGGTGCACCCCAAGGTGACACACTTGGCCTAATGTATCCCTTTTTAAGCATTTCCTTCAACTTCAACTTCGGTTCCACTAGCTCTGGAGTACTCATCCTATTAGGTGCCTTTGATGTTGGTGCTATTGATGGTACCAACTCAATAGAAAATTCCATTTCCTGAAGAGGCGGTAACTTTGAAATATTTGCTAGGAATACATCCTGAAACTGCTACAAGACTAGGTATCTCTTCAAGACTTTTGCATCCTCGATATCCTTACCGTTATCACTAGAAATATGCATTGAAAATGACATACATCCTTTCCTATGATTATGCTTATCATGTACATTAGTAACCATTTTGATTGATGTTGCCTTCTTCTTATCCCGAAGGATTATTTTTTCTCAATTGTTATCCAAGCACTCAATGTCCTTTTTGTAACAATCCACCTTATTCTTGTGAAGATACAACCAATCCATACCCAGAAGAATAGTGTATGATCCCAATGGAAGTACATTTAGATGTGATGATGTAGGCATACCATTCAACTCAAATGCACAAGATCTTACCCATGATGAACTCTTTTCTTAGTACCTGTAGCCAACTACACCAACTAAGACTTTGCATGCACTTCTTTTCTCAAACCAAACTTATCCACCAGGTTAGGTTTAACAGAACTATAATTAGATCTAGGTTCAATCAAAATATAAACAACTTGATCACAAATCTTACCATCCTTCTCAATAATAGATTCGTGGAGATCTTCCTGCCTATTATCCAATTCTGCATAGATCCAATCAATTCTTTGCTCAACATCCCCAACTATATGTGCCTCCTAAGCACCATAGATCTAAGGCCTACCACCCTGATATGAAGGAAAATCCTTCTTGAGATGATCCTTCCACATATCCAACACTAAAACTATCTCCTACTATCACCTTTGTTTTTCTACTCTCTAGGCTGAGACCCATGTCCCTTCTCAATTGCATTAAACTTCTTGTAAGGAACAACATTATCTTTCTCACCTACATCATAGGGTTCTGTTCTCTTTGGTTGTCATTTACCTTTGTTATTGGCATTCCCTTTCCAACCTTGCTTAGACCTGGTATTACGCTTTGATTGCTTATAACATTGCTTCACCTTCCCAATGACTTCTTCCAATGATTGAGGCTCATCATACTCAATCTGATCCTTGAATGCTAATGGAAATCCACTGGAAATTATTTGAACTTTTTATTTCTCGTCCTTAAGATACGGCACATGACTCAACAAATCCAAGAACATAGTTGTGTACTCCTCATCTGCTATTGATCCCATCTCTAGGTCATAGAACTCCTTGGATTTACCATAATAGTACCTCTCCGACAAGTACTTCTTCCTAAAAAGTCTCTTGAATTCATGCCAACTCAACTCCTATGTCATGATGTCTCTGAAACACTTCACATATTCCCACCAAATGTTTTCTTTCCTTTTGAAGCTGAAAATAGCTATCTTAGCCTTCATGTTATTTGTGTAATCATGCAGCTCAAAGAACCTATTCATCCCAAGTAACCATTTTTCTGCATCTTCCAGTTTCTTCAAATCGCCATCAAATTTAGGTGGCTTGGCTTTCTTGAACTCATATGGAACATATCCCTTATCATTCCTCATGTAAGGATGATAGAGATGATGGCCATGATATGTTTCTAAACCAAAACTAGAGTAGAACCCATGTCCATTTCCTCTACTATAAGGTGTATCCAAGAATCTTCCATCTTTCACTGTGATATCCCTATCCAAACTATGCCCACCTTGAGACTTGCTACCATATTCTCCATTAGTCATGTCCTCGTCTCCATAACTGATCTATGGTTTTCCATGTCTCTGCAAATATGACAAGATCTAAAGGATGGTTGCATTGAACTTTGCATATTTCTCCTATGCCCTAGAAAATTTCTCTTGTAACTGAAAGATCCTATCATTATCTACTTTGCAACTTCTTATCTCTACCTTCAAACTTCTCAATGTGTTTTGTATGTTCGTAGAGTATTCATATCTTGGCTTCTCATCTGATCTGTATGGGGATTCTCGTGAATTATAGTCCACCATTTTTCTATTCATATTTTATCCTTTTCTTCATGCAAACATACCATGTCAGATAAACAAAATATAAACATAATCATCATACCTCAGTGAAGTTCACGGGAGGCTATCTCATCTGTAAAATCAATCCAGATTAGCATGATACATGTATATACATAATCATATCAATATACCGACATCATCTCAATCATCATCCCAGTTACCATGCACAATGTCACAAACTATAACACCAACTAGATATAATTCATGCATAACAAACATATAGGCAACTGACATGCATGCATGACAAACACATTATGCCCATCCAATCCAAGTAGTAAACCATACTTGAATACCAATCTATAACCATCCTTGCCACGTTTACCCACTTCCACTGGTCTACCGAAATAAATATGAACTAAGAGATACTATGACATGAATCAACCTCCTAAGTAAAATTAAGGAAGTGGAATCGACAACCTAAAACTTTATTGACCTTCCTGAGGTGTTATAGGATCCCCAGGAGTCAAACGACCACTTTAGGTACCATAACCTTGAGTTAACTTGTTTTTTGAGTGATCTGTACTCATATTCACTTGCATAACAAGGCAAGCCAATGACTCTAACCCTCCAATCACATGGATAACACTTCATCCCAACGACTGCAGTCTATATTTTCCAGTGCTGAGCATGCGACCCCAAAATCAAAGAGACCTTTTTAGGGCTAGGATCTAGACCTCTTCCCAGAAATTGATACAACTTTCCAGAATGATGAATGACACAAGGAAAAATCCATTAATGTAAAAATTAGTCAAGAAATTTACATAACTAGGCCTAACCATGACAGAAATTTCATTAAACCATTGTGAACTTGAAATCTACAGGTCATAAATGCATATCTAAACATAGGGGTCTCATACTTATCTGAGAATCATCAACATGGTTTACTTCCTTCTCACAATAGCTAAAATAACATATATTAGGTCATGCTTTCAATAATCCTTCATTTACCAATCAAAACATGGTAAGATTCATAAATGGAATATGTCATAAAACCATGCATATAACCAACCTATAACAAGAATAATAACAATGATAGAAAAACCATCAAATCCACATAATATCAAGTACATTTACTCATAAAATACAATAGGAAAATATCTCTTATTAACCTATGAAAAATCATACCAATTCAGGGGCTTCCACGTACTGCCCAACGATAGATTGGGTTGAACAAAATCTTTCTTTCAACTAATTACCCATGTGCCATATTCCAAGCATGAATGTGGGACTCACAACAAAACAACTAGGGCTTCCTCAAGATTTGCCATAATCCTGCCAAAACCATTCAAGGGACTCCTAGGCTTGAAACAAGCACCTACACAACCAAGCTTTACCGTAATACCACCATTATCAGTCAAGGGATTTCTAGGCCCGAACAAAAACATACACTACTAGGCTTTACCAAAATCCCACCAAAACCAATCAAGGGATGACTAGGCCCTAAACAAGCGTGGATGCCACCATATTTCTTTGCCAATAAGTTGAGAAAAATTTCTCGTCTCCACCCTCAAGCTTTGTTTCAATTTGGTCATTACCGGTCAAGGGATTCCTAAGCCCTTAGGAATTTCCTTGCGACCACCTCACCCAGTTCCCAAACCGTCTGAAAATCCAAAGCTCAACCAAATGAAATAGCCCCATCATACCATATCTATTTGGAAATGGCAAGGCAAGGCTAGAACCACTATCGCACCTAGAAAAACCCATGCCTATGAAAATAAGAGAACCAAACACACACATGTATCTACCATGCATACAAAAACTAGCAAAAGAATCATACATGCAGCTCAATGCCTGGAATGTAATGTTGTTGTAGCTACTAGATCAAACTCTTCCTTTATTGATCCTTGCTTTCATTTTCCTTATTGTCCTTCCTTTTCCTTCCTTAATCCAATTCTATAATGATTCAAGAATGTTCTATGTGCCAAAGTATGAGAGAGAGAGAATAGAGAGAGATAGCTCGAACACTAAATTGACAAAAGCTGTGAACTGATCCTTGGAAGCCTTTTCATCATTGAGGTCTCTATTTTCTTCATTTTCCTTAATTCTCTTTAAATTTCCTCCTCACATGCAACTTCTGACCTTTCACCTCCCTTTTCTCCCATTTTCCTTTATTTTCATAAATAAAATTCCAAATAATTACTCTTTGCCTTTTTATATTCTTTGCCAATGCCTTTGCCAATTTTTTAGCCTTAATAAACTAAATGGACACCCACTAGAATGTTTTTCCCAACATTGAGATTAGAATATGTGTCCCATGACGTCGGTCTTATTTTTTCCTTTATTAACTTTATTACATGAAATTTTAATGTGGGGATGTTACAATCTATATTCTAAAATTATTACTATTGGGGTTTATACACATTTGTTTCATGGATTGGACCATCAAGACAATTAACTGATTATTTGGAAAGATGAAAGCACCTTGGATTCAAATTGGGAGGGTGATATAGAGACTACCACAAGCATAGAGTTTCAAGGAAATACACAAGTTTCTACTTGCAAGGAGGTTCAAGGTGATGGATGGGATTCTTTAAAGCAAGAAGAGGGAGCTCAAAGAGGAAACCAACTTCAACAACAAAATGCATCCAATGGGGAAAGTCCAATGGAATGTGTATGGGAACTTAAAGGTCATAAAAGGTTCATTGCAATCATAAAATAAAGGATGATTAAATATCTTCCGAAATAGAAAATACAAGGCAAAGGAATGATTACAACCAGGTCTGATACCACATGATAGGGCCTCACAAATTTCGAAGACTACCAAACTGATAAACAAGACAATTACTTGTAGAAATATGAAACTAATAACTTCATTCAATTTTGATGATCTAAACAATAGGCTAAAAAGATTAATATTGTTGTTGATTCTCCAACTAGATTTGTGAATTTTACTACCTTTTTTTTGTATTCAACTCTCTTTTAAAAACCTTCTATCTTCCACATCACTCTTATATTTCTTCTAGATCTATATTTTTTAATATGAATATTAAAACATTTTTCTATGGTATTAAATAATTAATCTAACACAAGGCAATCTTTTCCCTCAATAGGAGTATGTAACAAAAAAAAACTTGGCATTTTAACCCTGTTTAACATATGGCCCATACCTTTTAAAATTGAAAAATATATATGGTGTAAACATATGAAAACCTCTGCACTACTCAACTAGGCATGAAAAAAAGCATATTTCAGAACTATTGCATACAAAACTAATACCAAAAGGATTTTGTTGATGTCACTAATTTCCAAACATGCCAAATAGATACACTTAAAAGACAAGGAACTGCATCAATTGATATTTCCATAGCTTACTGAAAGATATGCCCCCCAAATCTAGAACATAAGACCTAAATTCACTACCCATTGATAGATAGAGAAACGAATACTTTGAGATCAACTATTTTAAGAAAAGACCAAATGATAACATGTAGTAAAATTATGGAGAATACTGTGAACCCAAATGTTAACAAAATGGAATATGGCAACTTGCAGTAGAACCAATGTTGGTGATCTTCTAGTAATGATGTCACCAAGAAATTAAGCTCTGAGTGTACTAATATTTTTATTATAAATTTCCTCTTAAATATTCCCAAGAATTTAACGAAAAGTTCTAAGATCTAATCAAATTTTAGAAATCAATTTCAAGAGACAAAATCTAATAGCCCTGAGATTAAAAAAGACAATCTAATTTTGTCCTTGTCTCTAGGAATTAACATTGTCTTCACATTGAAATAATTTTCAAATTTTCAAATTCCCAAGCGCAATCTTAGATCTATTGTACCCCCTTTATTTTTCCTTAAATTGTTTATATTGTAGAGGATTTTGATTCATGATCTCAAATAATATTCCTAACTCTAGATGAAAGATGAAAAGCAAAGAAAAAGAAGAAAAAAGGAGAAGAGGTGATGGAACGTGGGCCTCCCCCCCACTTTTTAAATCTAATGGTTAAATAATGGTCACTTATCGGCCAGATCATCGTCCATCCTGGAGCGGCCAACCTCATCCTAGTGAGACTCTGTAGGGTTAATGAGCACGACTGTTAAGCCATAGCATACCCACTAAAAAGGTAAAAGTCAATAAAGTGAATGTGCATATCGATGGCTACGATGGATTCCCAGGGGTTGAGCCCCATCTCTAAATCTACCTAGGCACCCCGCGAGAGGAGCATAGATGGGATCGCTACTTGTCAGGATAGCATGGTGACCATATTAGTGGTTGGGACTACTATGAAGTGAGCATGGCCAGTGAGCGCAAAATTTGATAATGCATCAACGTTCTTCCTTGCTTTCCACCCAATCTGAGTCTTTCACGTGTCTCCTCCATGTCACCTCATAGTTTTCCCACCCATAAACCTCCATATATTGGTTGTTGCAATTAAAATTGGTTGATTTCAAATCAATTTATTTCCTATTGCTATTCGTGTTCACAACACCATTCCCCTGATTGTCAACCAGCATAGAGCCCTTCTTGAGCCCACAATGTCCAATTTCCTCTAGTCATAAGGTAATCCATAGTTATTTGTCCTTTCATCATTGTCATCATACTTAAATTAAAGAAATTTGTGCCAAAAGCCCTAAAACCACAACAATCAAAACCCTTTGGCCACACAGAACCCTTCTTGGATAAAGAGGCAAAACGCATGACCCTTTTTCTTCGCTCTAAACCTATTAGACCTCTATTTTGACTTCTATGGTAGCTACCTAAACAAATAATATCCCTTTCGAGTCATTGAGTTGGGACTATGCTACCTAACCGCCTCAACTTTCTACCCTTTTCAAGAGTTCATGTCGTGGGTTATGGCCACCTATGTCAAGGAGAAGAACTATTATGTTTCATCCACTAGGGAGAAAATTATAGAATTTAACCTAGAATTGATACAAAATGACTTTGTTTACCTAAAATCCTCAAATTTGGAGAGATTTATAGAGACCACCCTCTTCTATAATTACAATGGACTCTCAATTGGAGAGAAGCGGGTCTTTCTGTAGCTAATTCTCACTCCCAACACCCAATTTCCTTCCAGTTCAAAAAATTTCCCTATTTTCTTGTTTTCAAAAGCCATGCAACCCATTTTGATTGTTATTCTACTGCTGTTTGTTGAGGATGATACCACTAATATCTCCAAATTAGCCTTAGGGTTCTTACATACAATGATGAAACTAGACATTGTCCTTGACATTCCCCCTTTTTTGGCTGATGAAATAAAGTTCTAGTGTAACCAATTTTACCTTTAGTCCTATTTCAGATACTAATCTATAATGGTCTATGATTTATTGTATAATCATGTGGAGGAATTTGAGTACTTAGGCCTGAGCATTATAGACACCAATAAACAGACAAAATATGTAGTTGACTAGGATAATTCCTTGAAGAAGAAACCCAACAATGAGAGGTTTTCACAACTCATTCCCACCTTCATGTCTATTGCCTACAATATTGTTAACAATGTTTCTCCCCCCAGAGTCCTGCTACAATAGAGAGAACTCCTACAACTGAACAAGGATACTAGGGTAGGTGATTGGTTCCTATTTGAAGGCTATACATAAATCATAGTGTAGGGGTATGAGCTGCCCCTATACTAGTTGCATGTGTTCATGCCTATGAGGATCATTGCCTTAGAATTCATTAGGAAGATCATAAATACTAACCAAATCCATTTTTTCCCTACCAAAAAGGGTTATATGTTCAAACTGCTAATGACTATAGGTCCCTTTGTTGTGAGCTATAGCCAAGATTTCCACCAAGTTGAAAATATGTTAAAGGAACTGAACTTTCAGATAGGTGAGGTGGCACTATGTTTCCCACGATGTAATATCTACTAAAATGAAAGATATTAATGCCTATGCTTATGAACACGAGTATAATCCTGAGATTTAATGGAAAGTTAATTTAGACTCTTGGCCTATCAATATAGAGATGGAGGTTGAGACACCAAACACAAAGGAGAAAACCTAGAAAATGAGCATTGATGAGGTATACCATATAGTGATGGAGGAAGCATCATCATCTAAGAAAGCCAAACTTTAGGAGCAGACTGAGGAGGAAATTATGGTCAAATTTACCTAGGAAATTATGGACTAGTTAGGTTTTAAAACACTCTTAGAAGATCCTCAGCAGGATGCCACTTCTAGGTCAATTGATGTAGCATCCTTTTGATCCTTAGGAAGTACGTCAATAATAGGCCCTAAGTGGGAGGAAGGGCACCTGATAGAGGAAAGGAACAAGAAATTCATAGATGAATTGTTATCATACCTGACATCCCATTCAATACCATATCATACTAGGCTCTTGGCTACCATGGACCTGGAGAGAAATCATGTGAAGTGCATCCCCTCCCATTTGGGCTAAAGTTCACAAAAGTGGACTTATCATTGGATGTGACTAGTGTCCCCTTGTAAGACAAGATCAATTTTCATAAGTAAACAAGGGAAATTATTTACAACAAACCGAACAAGAAAACGTTGACCATTAGTAAGGCCGAGAAACTACTGGAGAAAGACGCCACTAAAATAAAGTAAGAAAAAACAAATTTGAGAGACCTTCATTTATAGAATGAAGGTTTTTAAGGAGTTGATTGTTAGTGTGAAATTTCTTGGAAGGTGTGCCAAAAATACTCGACTTAAGTCACTAGGTGACAAGCAACTCTAGCAACAATTTGATGGCTACTTGCGATTCAGGTCTACAATAAAAATGGAAAATCCAAAACAAAGTATAGATGATCCAAAATAGAAAGAAACAACAAATATATCCCATGCAATAACCCAAATGGAAAGACTTCAATTGAATTTTTATTATTATTAAAAACACATGGTGAAGGAGATCTACAAAAGGGCCTGTAAGTCCCCCTTTATGGGATGGGTCCTTTGATGTCCTTGATGCTTCAGAAAATGATATTCCCTCTCAATATGTAAAAAACCCAGACAAAATGTGGAGAACTCATATGGGAGATCAAAAGAAAAAATACGATAATGGTGACGATGATTATGATCATGGTGAAGAATGAATGGAAAACCCTCCTATTTATGACAAAGTATTGAGTTAATCTAAAAATTGGAGAATAATAAAATAATATTAACCAAATCAAGATCTAACCGATTGGAATACTTTATTATATTTATTGGAGAGGGAAAATACATCTAAAATGGTTAAATATCTTTATTTAGAAATATTTAACAAATAACATGATTTATTAATTATTTCACGAGAATTAAGAATGGTGTGAAATTGAAATAATTATTAAATAATGATTTAACAATTATTCCAATAATACAAATAAGGAATATTAAATAAATAGCAATTTATTTAATTATTGCTAAGAGATTTAGTCAAATGTGACAAGGAATAATTATTTAAATAATGATTTAATAATTATTCCTAGAGACAATTAAATAAATAATGATTTATCTGATTATTTTCATGGGTTTTTTGTTTAAATCATAAAATAATTTAATAAAAGTGGTTCACTAAATTATTTCCCAAAGCAAAAGTGATTCTACTATGGTAAAATTTATCCTACATGGTGTATTCGATCCACCTAGTTAGGAATGGTTAGATGATCATTTTTTGGTGACAACATATTGCGCACACACGTATGAGTGTTAGGAGCAAATCATATGACTGAAATATGTTGTAGGTTACACTTCCACAAGACACCAATGGAGTGTCAAAAGAGAGAGAGAGAGAAAGAATTGAAGCAATGCAAGGAGGGTCAAATAATGGAGGGAGCATGACCTACTAAACTGATAGAAGTCTCCTTTTATGTGGGAATACGTGATCTCAAATGAGGTGGGGGAGGCATATCCACAGCTGCCAAAATAACTGTGTACGAAGAATAATTATGAGCCTAACAATGTGGGACTGAGCTACAAAGTACATGATACATGATACACTCACATCAATAGGCCAAAAAATAATTCATTGGATCCCATATACATAATGCCCCTGGAATAACATAGGTAAGGATTGAATATAATAACATCTGAGTAAATGAGACATAATTCCCCTCAAGTTAACATGGTGAAGGGGCATCACAACCAAAGAAGCCCTCTTAAATAGGAAAGAGCTCTGAAGATTTAAATGGATCATCTGAAGGAGACATGCATTTTGTGGGTGCTACAAGCAACAAAAACTAAACCCATCATATATGCGAAGTGAAATCTAAGGTTGGATCAAAAAATTTGGTCATCTAAGCATGTGGGGGGCTACCTGAAGGTCCACCTTCTCATGAGGTGTGGAACATATCACATACACCCAGGAATCACTGGGACAATCATCTGGATCACTAAACCCTCAAGTGTACAAATGTCAAGCATGTTTTAAAGCACTGGAGTCAAGCACGTGAGAGACAATGAAGTCAAAGGGTAATGACGAACCCTTTGCTTGATCTAAGGTACCGAACAAACATGGATGTTGGGACCAAGGTAGCATCATAATTCCTATGCGACGTTATGCATACCATATCCATCATAAGTATTCAACATTAAATATTATCATCACGTAGTAAATGAATATGTCAATATACCTCGACATAATATCATAATGTCTATGCATATCATCATCATTATACGGATACATCATCACTATAAGATCCACATGTGAATCATTATCCTCCTACCATTATATCATGAAACCTCATGTAACATTATACTCAACATGATAACAGTTAATTAAACTAAACTGAAATCATAGTGTATGATTTAAAATTTAAATAATAAGACATGATCTAGATGCTCCATAAAAGTATCTATCTTAGCTAAGTTATGCACTCATATTTAGTTCACCACGCATTTTTAATCAATTAGATAAGGAAAATCATGAAACATAACATCTACATCTTCCCAGATAGTTTGCCCTAGGCTATATTGGTCCCACTGGAACTTGACTCATGCAAACTCACAATTCATTAGAAAAATCAATTTCATTTACTCAGATGAAAATGAATAACAAATATCATTCACCATACATTTAGGATGTGGACTATCTATTCACTACCAATAATCTTATCTAACATAAAGTTAATGACACCAAATCCATGTGTAATTTCAAATATGAATTTAATCCAATCTTCAATAAGTTAATATTAAAACCTGTGTATTCCCAACATATGAATATGGAATAGAACACCTTTATAGCTTGCAGGTGTCATCGTTCCTATCACATCTTATTCAAAGTTATCTACTATAGCCGGATTTTTTTAGTCTTGTCTTCTTTGTAATAAAAGGATTACTGTATCATTTGAAACTGTGTCACTTTATGATTACAGCTAAAATTTATTTATGAAGGTAATATGATAATCTATAATAAAAAGTTCATATTGCAATCTTCTAGAGTAGTTTTCAAAGGTCCAACATATAAAGCCTTTTTTTTTTTCTTATTTTGAAGTTGGGGAGTCCAAGATGCAATTAGTTCTCTAAAGAAATAACGGGAATCAGCGGGCAGCTGTGGTGTCTAAACTCTTTGGTTTCATTTTGTTAAATAGCTGTTATAATTGCTCCATTTTCCAGATTTATTTGTTGTTTTAATCTATTTCAAAGCACGGATATGTACAATGGCATATTTATATTATCTCAGCTCATATTTTTTTATTTTTTTTCCAATGAAAAGTCATCATTGAATAATATAGCCTCACTATATTGCTTGACTTTTATGTTCTATTTATGACAAATCTACATTGAATTTTATTTCTGAGAACTCTCCTACCAAAATCACTCTCTCTAAATCCAAGATAAATTTGTAGTAAGTTGCATTGACAGTCGAACCCAAATTAATTGTTATCAATTTAATTGATCCAAACTTAAACAGGAATGCAACAAATTACAGAGATAACCATATACACAAAGATGCAGCGGAAATAATACTTCATTTCATTAATGGAAAATACTTGAAATATGCTTACAACCAGAAATGGAAATAAACCAGCTAGGGCGATTGGCAACTTATCTCTGAGAAGAGATGTGTGGCTACATGCCTCTGAACTGTTCCGACTGTGTTTACAATGAGGCTCGAAGGCCTATTTATTGTTGAAAAACAATGTAAAACCCTTCACATTCCAAAACCTAACCCTAGAAGATGAAACGCCAAATTGTGGGCCCCGTTTTGGGTAAATTGGTACATCAATTTCCTGGGGTCGTAACTTTGGCATACGATCTCCGTTTGACGCAGTATGATAGCTCGTTAGAAAGATCTATCCGAGAACTAGCACTCTGGGAAGGAAAAAATTGGTTCCATGGACCCATGTTGCCCCCAGATTCCCAAAAAACGTCGTTTAGGGCCTCAAAACGGCTCCGAAAGTTCAGGACCCGAAAAAAACTGCTAAAAATAGTAAATTGTGCTACAATTACGGAAACTAAAAAACTGAAAGAGACAGTTGTGGGGGTCCAAATGGGATAGGTGGGTGGCCACCAACATCCACCTGGATCATTAATGTTGGAGGAAGAGCTGAAAAAAAAAAAAACTATTTCAACACTACTGATTAACCACACATTTTCAATGGTACTTGGGGGGTTTTGCATCAGTATGGTTTCATCTCAATTTAGTTTTTCATCTGTTATTATGGAGATGGATCACTTTAATAAACAAAAAGTGACGAGCAGTAATGCTACCATGGATTTTAGCTAAATGATGAAATGGTGTGGAAGGAATTAAAACTGAAAATTATATTCTTTTAAAAATCAACAAAAATCTATCAAATATATCAAAAATGAATGTGTATCGTTATGCAGATAATAATTAACAAATAAATAACAAAAACAAAACATTTCTGAAATGACAGAGAGAGAGAGAGAGATAGGAATCCAATACCTTTAACAACTTATATGCATCCTACTTGAAACAAGACTATGTTAGACCCTTATACTACTAGTGTAACTCCTTATTGTTATTAGTACAACCCCCTTATTAGATTGTTGTACCCATGTAGTCCCCATATTGTTATTATTGCGTCCTTATATTATTATTTTTATGTCAGCTCTGATTATATTATGACCCCTTAGACTCCTATATTTAGAAAGGAGGTCTTGTCATTTGCATCATGCAAGAATTGTTCATTTCTGTAATGTAAAGGAGGTTGCTCCCTTGAAGAGGCTTATTTATAAGATGTTCATCCGTCCTTTCTATCATTTTGTGAGCTGGTTTCATAACATTTGGTATCAGAGCTTTGGATTCTAGGGTTTCACTACTCTAAATAGGTCATCGTGGCATTTGCGCTATAACGTTTTTATGCTAAGTTTCACATGCTACAAAAAAACCCAGTTGGGAAAAAATCGTTCTAAGCCTTGGGTCCCAATTTCAGAGCTTTGTGTGCTATATTTACAGAGATATGATCTGATGAAGTTGGTCTTTTTGCAGACTCCCAAATTACATTCCAAACAGATGACCTGGGGAAAATTGTCATAAATTTTGTTTTGAGCATTAGATTGAAATTTCGTAAGCAGTTACAGAAGGAGGATGGACTGTAGTTTCTTGTATATATTTTTCAGATCCTAAGGTCAAAACAGTGACACGTGGCACTTAATACAAGTTTGGTCTTCTTAAAAGGTATATAATCAGGTCATCTTGGAAGATTGTGCATAAATCTTTCTTGGATAATTCAATTTTGATCAAACTGGTGGAATTGGAAAGAGGACACAGGGGGCTACTATAGATCATAATTTCAAAATTGGAAGAGATGAAATTACAAAGTTATAGTCATTTCAATATCAAGCTCCTAAAATCAAGAAAAGGCGATATGAGGAAGTTTGATGCCAAGGATCCGGTAAATTGGATACTTCAGATGGAGCAATATTTTGATCTACATGGTGTACCACTATTACAAAAGGTATGTATTGCATCTTCTTATTTAGATCCGGATCAATTTGTATGGTATAAAGAGCTTTATTCTCGTAAACAACTTGTTACGTGGTCAATTTTCACAGAGGAAATGATAGCACATTATGAGAATACAAAGAGAAACACCTCATTTAGCTAATTGATAAATCTCAATAAAAAGAGTTCAATCGTAGAGCACATTGATGACTTCCAATAATTAAATATAAGAGTAAATGATATTCCAAAGAAGCAAAGGATTGATGTCTTCATAGGTAATTTAAAGGATAACATTCAACATGAGGTTTGTCTTTGGGAACCTGATTCATTGGAGAGGGAATTCAGGTGGGAAAGAAAAATTAAAAGAGAAATTATGGAAACAAGGAATCCCATCACTCACGACTATAATTATGAAAGTGTTTCTTCTCATAGCCTTCCACAACCTACAAGGATTATGCCACAACAATTGGAAGAAGAAAGAGAAAAGGGCCTTTGTTACAGTTGTGATAGCAAATCCAGTAAAGGTCGTAAGTGTGCTAAGAAGAAATTATTTTACATAGAGTATGAAGAGGGCGAAGAAAAGGATCAAGAAACATCAAAAGAAGAGGATATACGCCAGGAACAAACCCCAGAGAAAGAAGAAATGAATCCGACCATATCCTGTAAAGCATTGACAAGAATTACCACTCCTCAAACTCTCAAGATAGAAGGACATATTAAGAAGAAAAAGGTTCAAGAACTGAAAGATCATATCGAGAAAGAAGAAATGAATCCAACCATATATTGTAATGCATTGGTTGGAATTATCACTTCTCAAACTATCAATATAGAAGAACATATCCAGAAGAAAAATGTTCAACAAGTGAAAGATCGCATCAAGCATCAAGAAATGAATCCGACCATATCTTGTAATGCATTGGAAGAAATTACCACTCCTCAAAATCTCAATATAGCAGGACATATCAAGAAGAAAAAGGTTCAAGTAGTGGAAGATCACATTGAGCATCAGCAACAAGTTCTCCAACTTTTAAAGGATAACGCCACTTTGGTGTAGAATTGAATGAAACAATAGGTACATCAACTTCGCATTGAAAAAAGTTTTGATGTAGGTGATTGGGTATTTTTATGGCTACATCTCAATCGAGCTATGTATGAGAATGAAATGTTGGCAATACTATATGCACTTAAGAAATGGCGACCTTCCCCAATGGGAAGACGCTTCAAGGTAAAAATGGATCATGATAGTCTTAAAAACTTTTTAGAATAAACATCATCTTTAGAAGAACCAAAAAAATGGGTCACAAATATGTTGGGTTATGACTTTGACATCATCTACTGGGAAGGGAAGAAAATTTTTGTTGCAGATGCACTCTCAGGAAAGAATGAGGATGTGGAAGCATTGTTTTGTGCTATTTCTATTATCCAAGTAGATTGGATAAACAAAGCAAGGGATGAATGGGAGAAGGATAAATAAGTTTGGTCACTCATTCAAAAGTTACAAAATATCCCAATTGAAACAATATTGCTAGCACTTGAATAGGAAGGAAAATCATATTGGAACTTGGAGCAGTCACAGAAACAAAAACCCAGTAGCGACAAAATCGATCAATTTCAGAGTATCTCATCAAGTGGAGGAACTTAATTGATGAATATTCCACATGGGAGGATAAGGATTTTATACAGAAGCATGAAGAACTACTCAAGCATTGAGGACAACACTTTTTGAAGGAGAGAGGCATGTTAGGCCCCTATACTACTAGTGTAACCCCTTATTGTTATTAGTACAACCCCCTTATTATATTGTTGTACCCATGTAGTCCCCATATTGTTATTAGTTGTGCCCCATAGAAGCCCACTATTGTTATTATTGTGCCCTTACATTATTATTGTTATGTCGGCTCTGATTATATTATGACCCCTTAGACTCCTATATATAGAAAGGAGGTCTTGTTATTTGTATCATGCAAGAATTGTTAATTTGTGTAATGTAAAGGAGGTTTCCCCCTTGAAAAGGCTTATTTCTAAGACATTCATCTATCTTTTCTATCTTTTTGTGAGCTGGTTTCATAAAAGACTATGAGAGCACTTTACTTCATTACAATTTTGTTATTTAGAATTCAAAAACAATAAAAGCACTTAAGCTGGAAAGCAATCCATCCAATGCAATTAAAAAATCAATGGATGCATTGCAAAAATAACTTGACCTTAATTGCTATTAAATAGTTATTAATAAATTACCAATACAAAAATTTTCCTGCTATGTTGATCTGTGCATTTTTCCAAATATAAATTCCAAAGTTATGAAAAACACCAAATAAAATACGATCTCTAAACAAAGCTAGCAACCAACCCATCATATACAATTAAAAAAACATGGTGGTGTCCAGAACATAATTTTCCCTGTTGAATAGAGTTATTCTCCTCCAAAAAAATAAATCCCAAATATTGTGAGACAAAGGATTCCCTGGCAGTAGTATGTTGATTGAGGGTTGAGTGGTGGCTAGTTGTAGCAAGATTTTGTGCAACTAAGCCTACGGTTGGGTGGAGAGTCGTCCCCAAGACTTTGCTGAAATTAGCATAATTCAACTAGCGTTCAACTAGCGTTCCACAAGTAAGTTGTCTCTCTTTACAATCATTTATTGAAATTTAATTTTAATTAGTTCATAAATTGTGTATTGATTATAAATCACATGATTAATCTAATTAATTACATGTTTTTATTTCGGTGCTGTTACATATGGTATCAGAGCGGGTTTCAACTCTATGTGACCTCTAAGTAAAATTTTTGAGAAAAATACTAAATTAATTTTTCCAATTATTTTGTTTGTGATGATCAAGAAAAATTTAGTCAAACTAAATTTGAGAGAAATAAATACAAATGTAACCGTTGATTCAAACAATTGGTCATTGCCACTGGTTTTTCAACCAAGCTCTGCATATATTTTTGGTTTTGGATTTTTGAGTGCTCTTTCCTTTCTTTTCTTTGACGCTTGCATTTTTTATTGTTGAACTTTATTTTGTTGAGACGAGAAAGATAGACGGGCATCATATCTATGGAGGGCCGATGAGAAAGATTACGTTGGCATGTTGAATATTATCATGGATGTAGTATGTTAAGTTTGTTTTATTTGGTTTGAATCCCAAGATTTACTCATTTGATTTGAATGTAAGTCCTACTTTGTCTAATAATTTTATTTTCCTTCATTTGATTGGAATCCATCCTTGCTCCGTCTATAATACTTTTATTCAACAATAAGAAAATACCAAGAAAGGAACAAAATGAAATAAAATTGCTTTGACAATTTTTTTTTTCATTTCATTTGATTTAATCCAATTCTTGCTTCGTGTTTCCTTCTATTTACTGGTAAGAAAAATACCAAGAAAAAAGCCAGATGATTTTTTTTTTACCGTTAACAGGATTGAATGAAATAGCCACAATTAGGGTTCAATGACTTTTATTTCAAGGCACATTGTTTGTAGTTTTACTTCACTTTTAATTTTGGGTTTGACATTAAGTGTAGATAACAACATTGCTATGATACCATATGTAACAACACCGAAATAAAAACATGTAATTAACTAGATTAATCATGCGATTTATAATCAATACGCAATTTATCAACTAATTAACATCAAATTTCAATAAATGAGTGTGAAGAGAGACAACTTACCCGTGGGACGCTAGTTGAATTATGTTAACTGCAAAAAAGTCTTTGGGGTGGCTCTCCACCCAACCGTAGGCTCAGTTGCACAAAATCTTGCTACAACTGGCCACCCTCGAGCCCTCAATCAACATACTACTACCAGGGAATCCTTTGTCTCACAACACTATTCTCCTAAGAGAATGGATGGTGGAATCATGGAATGACGGAAAGCCTCTTATCTTCCTCACCATCTATTAAATAGAGTAAACATTGGAAGGGGAACCACATGCACACACTCCTTGTGTCAACATGCAATTTTATTGCTTTCTTGTTTTATTTCTATTTATATTTATTTAGAGCTTGAGTATTGTTATTTATTATTTTATTATTTCTTTAAATATTATATTATATTTATTTATTATTTATATTTTATTATTATTTATTATTAAGGACATTACATACTCTCCCACTTTAAGGAACTTCATCTCGAAGTTAAGTTGAATTATTTAACATTTTCTTTTGTTATTTATTACTTCATGTTGCTGACACCCTCTGATGAATTAATATAACTAGTAGGCATCGAAAGTTTCATAACACCCAGGAAATCCCAAGGAATCTCTATCCTTTTTCCCACTTTCGGAACCAAGCATAAGCCTCCCCAGTCTGTATCCTAGTCCAAGGCTAGCTCCAAGACTCGCGCCCGACTCAGACCTCATCTGCCCCAAGGCAGGCATCAAGTACGGTACTCAATAACTCTGGGCATCTCGCAAGGTTGGCCTACTCCCTTCACAACTCACTAAGGCACACAACCCCAAGCATCGAAATCCTTACACCCCCACCAGACTTCGACATCCCAATCCAATAATAGGCACCTAGCCTAGAACATCAGGAACTTAGCCTCCTCAAGATGGTCCCATAGACCTTCAAGATCTATCCATCAAGAGCTACACAAGAAAAAGGAACCACTGCATATGTAGTTTTGATTGAGTTTGTCCCCAGCCCATATGGTGTTACTTATTCTCCCTCGTGCGTATGGACTCGCATGAGATCATCAATTAAACCGGCCCTCTTGGCTCATTTGAAGAGTCTTGTCAATCATCACACCTCAACATGCAACCAATGCATTAGCTATACCATCATAGTATCATGCCCAATCTTGCATGTCATCATGAGAACATTCATCATTGTTAATCACAACATTATGAATAATAACGAACTGCATGCTCATGCATGTCATAAATTTGTACGCAACTATCACATGCTTCACCTCATGAAATACCATCATAAGTTATAACATCATCATATTTTCATCAAAGACATATCATGATTTCACATAAATGAACAATATGTCAATAAGCCTCATATTATAACATCATAATTCCTATGCCACATTATGCATATCATATCCATCATGAGTATTCGACATTAAATACCTATCATCACGTAGTAAATGAATATGTCAATATACCTCAACATAATATCATAATGTCTATGCATATTATCATCATCATAAGGATACATCATCACTATAAGAACCACATGTGAATCATTATCCTCCTACCACTATATCATGAAACCTCATGTAACATTATACTCAACATGATAACAATTAATTAAACTAAACTGAAATCATAGCGTACGATTTAAAATTTAAATAATAGGAGATGATCTAGATGCTCCATAAAAGTATCTATCTTAGCTAGGTTATGCACTCCTATTTAGTTCACCACACATTTTTAATCAACTGGATAAGTAAAATCATGAAACATAACATCTACATCTTCCCAGATAGTTTGCCCTAGGCTATATTGCTCCCACTGGAACTTGATTCATGCAAACTCAGAATTCATTATAAAAATCAATTTCATTTACTCATATGAAAATGAATAACAAATATCATTCACCATCCATTTAGGATGTTGACTGTCTATTCATTACCAATAATATTATCTAACACAAAGTTAATAACACCAAATCCATGTGTAATTTAAAATATAAATTTAATCCAATCTTCAATAAGGTAATATTAAAAACTATGTATTCCCAACATATGAATATGGAAGAGAATACCTTTATAGCCTACAGTTGTCATCATTCCTATCACATCTTATTCAAAGTTATCTACTATAGTCGGATCTTTTTAGTCTTGTCTTATTTGTAATAAAAGGATTACTTTATCATTTGAAATTGTGTCATTTTATGATTAGAGCTAAAATTGATTTATGAAGGTAAGATGATAATCTATAATAAAAGTTCAGATTGCAATCTTCTAGAGTAATTTTCAAAGGTCCAACATATAAAGCCTTCTTTTTTTTCTTATTTTGAAGTTGGGGAGTCTGAGATGCAATCCGTTCTCCAAAGAAATAACTTGAATCAGTGGGCAGTTGTGGTGTCTGAACTCTATGGTTTCGTTTTGTTAAATAGCTATTATAATTGCTCAATTTCCAGATTTATTTTTTCTTTTAATCTATTTCAAGGCACAGATATGTACAATGGCATATTTATCTTATCTCAACTCGTATTTTCCTTTTTTTTTCCAACGAAAACTCATCACTGAACAAAATAGCCTCACTGTATTGCTTGACTTTTATGTTTTATTTATGACAATTCTACATTGAATTTTATTTCTGAGAACTCTCCTTCTGCCAAAATCACTATCTCTAAATCTAAGTTAAATTTGCAGTAAGTTGCATGGACAGTTGAACCCAAATTAATTGTTGCCAATTTAATGTTGGAGCAAGAGCTGAAAAAAACTATTTCAACGCTACTGATTAACCACAATTTTTTGATGGTACTTGTAGGGTTTTGCATCAATATGGATTCATCTCAAATTAGTTTTTCATCTATTATTATGGAGATGGATCACTTTAATAAACAAAAATCAAGGAGCAGTAATGCTACCAAGGATTTTAGCTAAATGATGAAATGGTGTGGAAGGAATTAAAACTCAAAATTATAATTTTTTTAACAATTAACAAAAATCTATCAAATATATGAAATAAGAATGTGTATCGTTATGCAGATAATAATTAACAAATAGATAACAAAAACAAAACATTTATGAAATGACAAAGAGAGAGACAGGAATCCAATACCTTTAACAACTTATATGCATCCTACTTGCAATGGGACTATGACAACACTTCATTGCAATTTTTTTATTTAGAATTCAAAAACAACAAAAACACTTAAGCTCGAAAGCAATCCACCTAATGTAATTAAAAAATCAATGGATGCATTGCAAAAATAACTTGACCTTAATTTCTATTTAATAGTTAGTAATAAATGACCAGTACAAAAATTTTCCTGCTATGTTGATCCTTGCATTTTTCCAAATATAAATTCCAAAGTTACGAAAAACACCAAATAAGCTACGATCTCTAAACAAAGCCAACAACCAACCCACTGGATACAATTGAAAAACCATGGTTGTGTCCAAAACATAGTTTTCCCTAATGAATAGAGTTATTCGCCTTAAAAAAATATAAATCCCAAATATTGTGAGACAAATGATTCCCTGGAAGTAGTACGTTGATTGAGGACTTGGGGGTGGCCAATTGTAGCAAGATTTTATGCAACTGAGCCTACAGTTGGGTGGAGAGCCATATCCGAGACTTTCTTGCAGTTAGAAGAATTCAACTAGCATTCCACAGGTAAGTTGTCTCTCTTCACACTCATTTATTGAAATTTAATGTTAATTAGTTGATAAATTGAATATTGATTAAAAATCACATGATTAATCTAATTAATTACATGTTTTTTATTTCGGTGCTGTTACATATGGTATCAAAGTGGGTTTCAACTCTGTCTGACCTCTAAATAAAATTTTTGAGAAAATAATAAATTATTCTTTTCCAATTATTTTGTTTGTGATGATCAAGCAAAATTTAGTCAAACTAAATTTGAGAGAAATAAATACAAATCTAACTGTTGATTCACACAATTGGTCATTGCCACTGGATTTTCAACCAAGCTTTGCATATATTTTTGGTTTTGGATTTTTGAGCACTCTTTCCTTTCTTTTCTTTGACACTTGCATTTTTTATTGTTGACATTTATTTTGTTGAGACGAGAAAGATAGACGAACATCATATCTATGGAGGGCTGATCATAAAGATTAGGTCGACATGCTAAATATTATCATGGATGTAGTATGTTAAGTTTTTTTATTTAGTTTGAATGCTAAGATTTACTCATTTGATTTGAATGCAAGTCCTACTCTATCTAATAATTGTTTTTTCCTTGATTTGATTGGAATCCAGCCTTGCTCTGTCTATAATATTTCTATTCAACAATAAGAAAATACCAAGAATGGAACAAAATGAAGTAAAATTGCTTTGCCAGTTTTCTTTTATTCATTTCATTTGATTTAATCCAACTCGTGCTCTGTGTTTCCTTTTACTTACTGGTAAGAAAAATACCAAGAACAAAGCCAAATGATTTTTTTTACTGATAATGGGATTGAATGAAATAACCACAATTAGGGTTTAATGACTTTTATTTCAGGGCACTTTGTTTGCATTTTTACTTCACTTTTAATTTAGGGTTTGACATTTAAGTGTAATAACAACATTGCTCTAATACCATATGTAACAACGCCAAAATAAAAACATGTAATTAATTAGATTAATCATGCGATTTATAATCAATACGCAATTTATCAAATAATTAACATTAAATTTCAATAAATGAGTGTGAAGAGACACAACTTAACTATGGAACGCTAGCTGAACGCTAGTTGAATTTTGCTAACTGCAACAAAGTCTTGGGGACGACTCTCCACCCAGCCGTAGGCTCAGTTGCACAAAATCTTGCTACAACTGGCCACCTCAGAGCCCTCAATAAATGTACTACTGCCAGGGAATCCTTTGTCTCACAACACTATTCTCCCAAGAGAATGGATGGTGGAATCATGGAATGATGGAATGCCTCTCATCTTCCTCACAATCTATTAAATAGAGCAAACATTATAAGGGGAACCACATGCACACACTCCATGTGTCAACATGCAACTTTAATGCTTTCTTGTTTTATTTCTATTTATATTTATTTAGAGCTTTACTATTGTTATTTATTATTTCTTTAATCTTATATTTTATTATTTATTATTTATTATTTATTATTTATTATTTATTTTTATTATTATTTATTATTTATTATTGAGGGACATTACACGCAACACACTTTTGAGGGTCTGTTTTGCATTCTGGAATGTAGAAACTAGGCCCAAAAATTCATCAAGTGTAGCTTTGAGGGCAAAAATTGTGTTTGGGGCTGAGAGGATTGGCAGGACTAGTGGTATACAATGAGCTGAAGCTAGGTACTAGACATACATGCCTTTAACACTGGACTAACAAAACATTATGGTATTTTTGAGGCATGGACGAGTTGAAGGTATCATGGCAAGAACGAGATTTGGAATCCCTCTACGTTGAGATTCAGAGGAATCAAGCAATGTGAAGGGTATTTGCATGATATGATCTGTTGAAGTTCTTAGAGAACCGCATGATGAGGGCCGGTGAGCCCTTGTTGTTGAGGATAGTGAGTACTTAGACCCAGATGAGTAGGCCTTTGTAGTACAAGGGTACAAGATCGAGATCACGATCCAAGACATATATTTTCTGATAAGATTTCCATCCTTGTGGATGGTAGGGGAGATACATCCAGTGTTTCCTTTTGGGATGAATATAGGTGAGTTTTTTTATCGCCACTGTGTACCGAGAAATCATGAAACATGCATGGCCATATAGGTCAATGACTTGAAGAGGCTTGAGACATGAGCTATAGCCACGACAGTCTTGCGGATCTTGGGTAGTCATGCCTTCCACTATATCACTAGAGGGTAGATGATGCTGGTGGAGAGTGTGCTGGGAGGGACCTAATATGGGTGGGCCTAGATGATGTTTTTGTCGTGAAAATGACAATTTACACTATACAAATGGAGGACCAATGCTAATTGTTCATTTGGGATAGTTTAATGCTCACTCTTCTTTGAGAAGATCCCCACTGTTCGACCTGATGTTTAGATCCATGATGGGTGTCCAGAGGAGTGCAGGATGCGCCACTGGGGGAAGCTATTGAGATGAGGTGGAGGGTAGGGACTTAGATGAGTGTTCCGACTCAAGTTTTTTTCTCATTAGGACCAGATGCCATTGTACATAGATGACTATCCATATAGTGGCATGAACTATCAGAGGGATCCTCACTTACCACTTCTACTGGGATGAGCATGGGGTGCATATGGTAAGTGAAAGTTTTTGTACGTTTGATGAATCTATAGTTTAAGAAATATATATATGTTGTACTAATTTCTAAACTTTGTGGTATGCATATATAGCACTAGTGAGGTAGACATCATACATGGGATGAGCTGCAATGCCTAGGGCTATAGATCAGGGTGGTTCCACATCACAACAGAGACTAGGTGGTGGTGCTCTAATTGAGGATCTCCGACACAAATGCAACATATAACTGATCGAGGTGACATAGCAAAAGTGGCACGAGCTAGAATATTGGTAAACAAATGAGTGTACGAGTCTTCCCTTAGAGTAGTGATGAATCATGCAGCGCATTGCGATGGTCGGTCAAGCAATATGAGATCTACAGGTTGGGGGAATGGAGTCATTGGGTCAGGAGCCTCCGGATGACAGTGATTAGCCATAGGGACATGTGGGTACCCATTTTTGTTTTATGATAGCATGTGAATGAGAATCTTGAATGTGTTTAGAGTAGTGGACTCATTTATGATGATGAATATTTTTGTGATGATTGTAGTTCACCATTTGTTTATGGATGTCTTCTTACATGTGATAAATTCCAATTTAGATTGTTACTTGAGATGGTATCTACATAGGGATTTTGGGCTCTAGGAACATGATTGAATGAAATGGATTCAAATTCATGTGCCAAAATCTCAACTCGTAGATTTTTTCTAAATAGTATAGGATTATACACATGATAAATTCCATTTGATTGTATGACAAGTAGCACAGAATCAAGACAAACATGAAGGTGAAGGATACAATGATCAAGGGCATCGACTAAAAAAGTTAGGACAACATCATATTCGGCCTGTTTATTGGTGGCAGATCCAATGCAAACGTCATTGGAGTGGAATAACAAATGCAAGGGGTTGAAAATGGCCCAAGTTGTGGAGGCTAGATTCGTGGTGAAGTGACTCGCACCATCGAAATAACCAATCTAATGTGTGGATGTTGGATCCATCTGAAAGACACAAGAAGACAATGTGTAAAAAGTTGGGGATGAAACTACCTAAATGCAAGAAGAAAGAAAGAAATTTCTTGAGGTAGAGTGCATTTCATGGATTGGGAATGATTTCTCCTTCTGGACCCTCTGATAGGTATGACCCCTTTCCCAAAAAATTCCAGATGATATAAGGCCCTAGCCATAATGGTTATAACTTTCCATGTCCCAACACATCATGAGCTTGGTCATACAAAAGAAAAAGGTCGCCTTCATGGAGGTACGAAGGTGGACTTTCTGGTCATATTGAGATTTTTTTCACTTTTTGGCAACTTCAATGGTTTGCAATGCAACACAACAGTCTTTATTGACATGGTCAAGCATGATAAGTTGTTGTTCTAATGGTTGGGTTTCCGGGAGGAGTTCGACCGCAAGGTGAAGGGAAGGTATTTTGCACTCAATTGGTAAGACTACCTCCTCTCCAAAAACAAGGTGGAAAGAAGTGAACCCGATGGAAGTCTTGATAGAAGTTCTATAGGACCACAACACAAAGAAGAGAATTAAATTTGAATTGTTCTTGTGTTTATTCACCATCCATTGAAGCATAGCCTTAAGGATCTTGTAGATAGCTTCAACTTGGCTATTTCCTTGTAGGTAATAAGATGAAGAATATTGGTGTTCAAAACTGAGAGAGGATAGATCATGCCATATCTCATCTTCAAAGTGTTGGCCATGGTCAAAGACTAATTGTTTTGTAACCCCAAATCGAGTGATAACATGGTTAAAGAAGAAGAAGTTTGTAGTAGTCATGGAATTAATGAACGTTGGCATGGGTTCAGGCCATTTGGTAAAATAGTCAATGACCACAATAATATACTTGTGGTTATTAGCAAATGTGGGTCAAAACTCAATGAATTCAATATCCCATTTATAGAAATCACCAGCTGCGATGATGGGAAGGAGGGGAGTAGGTGGAGTTGCTCCTTAGGGGCGTATAACTAGCAATTGGGATAGTGTTTAATTGCCTCAATACAATAGCTAAAGAGAAAAGGCTAAAAGTACTTGGCGCACATGATTTTATGGGAAGTGGCCATTCTGGAGAGATTACCACCACAAGCACCACCATGGTAGGAATTGAGCACTTGCTCAGATTTAACATGGGTGAGACAGCGACGAAGGATAGTATCGACACACGACGATAAAGATCATCACAACTGAGGAGGTAGTGATAGGCTTGATTTCAAATACGTTTTCAATCATCACAAGTGAGTTGGGGTTGAATTTCTTGGTTCGCAGATAGGTAAGGATGTCACTATACTAAGGATCATCTACGGTAATGGTGAACAAGTGTTTGTCTGGAAGATTGTCATTTACCAGTGGATCAGGTGCACCAATGGGAATTTTGGAAATGATTTCAGTAAAGACTAAACCTTTCTTACTCTTGGGTGTGACAAATTTGAGATCGAATTCTTGAAGGATAAGGATCCAACAAGCATACTTCCCGCTAATGATTCGTTGACTCAACAAGAGAGCCATGGGGTTGGAATCGGTCACAACTGTATGCATACATGACAGCCAATTCTAGCTTTTCTTCAAGGGAATAGGACACAGGGGGACCATTAAGGTTCTTAATAACATGTTGATTTCTTGCAAAATCTTCTTGTATGAGGACCCCAACGATCGAATAGGTGGATGAAGAGATGTACAAGATGAAATCCCTCTCAAAGTTAGGTGGACTAATCAAGGGAGCGGAAGTGAGAGCACATTTGAGGGCACCGAAAGACTATTGAGCTTGGTATTCCCAAACAAATGGAATGTTATATCGAAGGAGTCTAAGGAACTCATGAGCCATGGTGGAATAATCAAGAATGAGCCAACGAAGAAAGTTATCTTTGCCTTGGACGCTTTGTAACTGGCGAAGGGTATGAGGAGGAGGAAGTTCAACAATGGCTTGAACTTTAAGTGGGTCAAGAGTGATACCATCTTTGGACACAATGAAGCCCAAAAGTCAGCCAAAAGGAATGCAAAAGACACACTTAAGGGGATTGAGGCAAATGTTATACTTGCGACATCACAAAAACATGGTACTCAAATCATGAAAGTGTTGTGACCGAATTTTGGAATGAGTAGTGACAAAGGATAATATGAGCCAAGTCATGAAAACAATAGGACATAGCACACTGAAAAGTGGCCCCATCATTCTTTAAATAAAAAAGCATGACCTTGTAAGAAAAATTTCCCCACGGACTAGTGAAAGTGATTTTAAGTTGATCGGCATAATGGATGCATATTTGGTTATATCCAGAGAATCCATCGATAAAGGATAGACCCTCATGCCCCACACACTCATCAATGACCTAGTTTATGAAGGGTGTGGGAAAGTTGTCTTTGGGACAACCTTTGTTTAGATCATGGAAGTCAATGCAGACATAAATGGTGCCTTGTTTCTTGAGTGATCCAAATTTAAACAGGAATGCAACAAATTACAGATATAACCATACATACAGAGATGCAATAGAAATAATACTTCATTTCATTACTGTAAAATACTAAAATATGCTTCCAAACATAAATGGAAATAAATTAGCTAGGGCGATGATAGCTTATCTATGAGAAGAGATGTGGTGGTTACATGCCTCTAAACTGTCTTACAATGAGGCTAAAAGGCCTATTTATTGTTGAGAAACAATGGAAAACCCTAAACATCCAAAAACCTAACCCTAGGAGATGAAGCGCCAAACTATGGGCCCTCTTTTGGGTAAAATGGTACATCAACTTCCCTAGTCATAAGTTTGGCATATGATCTTCGTTTGACGCACAAAATACCTCATTAGAAAGATCTATCCGAGGACTACAACTTTGAGAAAATTGGGATAGATGTTGCTCCCAATTTTCCCAAAAAACCTTGTTTAGGGCCTCAAAATCGCTCCGGAAGTTCAGGACCCAAAAAATTGCTAAAAATAGTAAACTATACTACAATTAAGGAAACTGAAAAACTGAAAGAAACAATGGTGGAGATCCAAGTGGAATTGGTCGGTGGCCACCAATATCCACCTGGATCATTGAGAACGAGAACAAGATTGGACACCCATGTCGTGTATTCAATGGGATATATAAAACCAATCTGCTTAATCTTATTGATTTCAACTTTGATAGCTTCACATTTGGAAGGATGGATATGCCTTTTATTTTGGCAGATGGGTATGGCATTAGGCCGAGTGTTGATGTAATGTTCAACAATGGCAAGATCAAGTTCGAGCATTTCAGAAGAAGACCAGGTGAGAACATCATGGAATTTCTTGAATATCTTGGTATAAGCATCAATTTATTTTGGGGTGCAATGTGCCTCCAAGATGATATTCTCTTTGAACCCTAGTTTATTTGAAATGTTAATTATGATGGTAGGGAAAATGTCAGCCATATTAGCTTCTTCAAAAGAATCTAGTGTAGGTATGGGATTTTTAATCCAATCGACTTCACCATGAATGAAGTCTTTGGACTCCACAAGGATACCCAAGGGTGGTCATCATTTCCATGATGTCTTCGCAAAAATGGACTATGGGCAGACTGGAGGAAGAGGGACCACATGATGGAGAAGAGCTACCTGAAGCATCTTCATGAGAGACAAGGTTCACATACACACCATCAAGGCTGGGAGACATATGACTAGTAGATGGAATATCTACCGATGTTGATACCAAAGTGTTCGTCGAAGAAGGCTCAAGAAAATCAAAATATGAGACATCAAGGGAGTTCCAAGGCATCGATCTCATGGATGAGGATAGGTAAAGAATGGGAGTGGTATTATCTGTCATCTCGACATTAGGGGGAGGGATCAAAATGGGTGTTTGAGAGACCTCATGTTTTAATGTAGTAGTACGACAACAATCTATAGGTAGAGGAGAGGTGGACTCACTACGAGCAACTGCTAGTTCGTGAAGCACTTGAAGTGTATCATGAAAACATTTGAGACGGGGACAACGATGGGAATAGTGGCCATAATTATCACACAAAGTACATGGGTGATTTGTGTGTAATGATCTATTCTTATTGGTTGACTTAGGTAAGGTGACATGGACCTCAACAATGTTAGAATCAAGGAAGGTATCAACGACCACATCCTTAACATGAGGGAGTTTAGGACAATTATTAGTGGCATGGCTAGTAACATCAGATAAATCACAAGGAGGAATAGGCTTTGGGGGCTTAGGAGGAGATGGAGTTGATGGGGGGCCCTTGCCTTTAGTTCCCTTTTAATGGTCTTTTCCCCCCTCGCTAGATGTTTTTGCAATAGGAGGAGGCTCCTTTTGAGGTTGTTGTGAAACAAAAGCAAAGGTAGGGGTAGGAACAACAAGTTGGACCAGGGTCAAAGCAGTGTAAGGTTTAAGTTGATTAGATGGAGTGTTTGCAGGAGGATCGTGTACCAAACTGGGATCCCCAAGGTAATCTTGGGTAAAATCAACGTAGCCATAATAGGTGTAGAATAAACTCCAAGAGGTGGAAAGAAGAATGGTATCTAACCATAAGGATAATGGCCTAGAGGAACTACTCTAAGATCATTAAGGCCTAGGGGAATGGTTCCAAGCAGCAAAAGATTAAGAGAGATACTAGTAGAAGGAAAGGGTCCTTGAGGAGTATTACCAAAACGCTGCATTGAGTCATGAATAGAAGGTTGTGGAGGTGTTGTCTACTATGAAGGCATACCACACCATTTGTGGGCAGCATGTGATAATTGGAGCATGCAAAAACTGGATGAGCTAGGATTAGAAGGGGTAGGTGGTAGACCATAGTAAGCACCAAGCAAGGTGGAGTCTTTGTAGACTCATGGAGAGACATTGTTGAAGGACAAGATAGCCTTATTGTCAACCATGGAAGAAATGTTTGACTGAGGTGAAATCTGGGTTTTGGGGTCATAGTATGTTAACTGATCAAGGGTGATGATATTTCCATTGTGGAGAAATCACATCTTAACGTGAACATGCGACAGTTGACATGGCATGCATATAATTGCAACCCAAAAAGATGTTATAGTCTAAGGGAGAATCAATGACTTCAATGTCAATAGAGACACTCTTGTCGGCAACTGTGACTTGGCAGTTGTGATATACTCCAAAGGGCTTTAAAATATGATCATCCTATGCATGAAGAGTGATGGTGGATGGGGATAAGTAAGGGGAATTGCTTCCAAATACTAGCAACTTGCAGAGACAAAGTTGACAAAAACAAACAAAAAAAAATACTCTAAAACAATGATGATGACTATCGAATAAACGAGCCCTTTATAAACAC
Organism: Pinus taeda; assembly: GCA_000404065.3. Lineage (NCBI taxonomy): Eukaryota > Viridiplantae > Streptophyta > Pinopsida > Pinales > Pinaceae > Pinus > Pinus taeda. The sequence goes on from APFE031722229.1 coordinate 117,954, forward strand.
CCACCAAACAAATGAATATATATTCATTCTTCATTTAACATCATTTTTATATAACGAATGTATTTCCAGAAATTACATCTGGAAACCACTAGCCATCCTCAAAACCTCCATAAACGTTCTAGGAATTAATTCCTTTTTTTAACTCAATAAAATTTGCTCCAAAAGTTTTTAAAGACACTTAAAATACTCCAAAAGAAACTCTTCCCTTTTATTTTTAATACGTCTTTCTCCTCCATTGAAAAACTAATGAGGCACATGGTTCTATATAAAATAATCCAGTGGAAAAATTAAATGAACGGGAAAAAAGAGGGGCAAATTAAAATGTGGACACTTGTTAAAATTTTCGTGGCATTGAACACTTCAACCTCTACACTTTTCTTCGACTGCTCCAAGGACTAAACAACTTCGTGGTCACGATTTCTTTAGAAAATATCATTCAATGCACAAAATGAGCAAGGGAAGCTAAAAAAAATCTGCATAATTTGGTGTTCCAGGGCTCCACGGTTTTGTTGTACAGGGGAAATGACAGCAGCGTTGCCTGCAACGATAATCAAATACGGTGGCCTCCAAACAGTGTTGTAAATTGCAGTTACACGACCGCCTTCAAGAAATTTACATGCCAACTCATAAAAACATGCAAATTCATTTATCAAACATCGTAAATAAAAATCATACTGCTACACGATCTCATCGCCACCAGGAAAAAAATTTCCATGGTCATCGCCCACATGCACTCAAGCATTGATGCAGCTATAAAATTCGTCACAGGGAGATGCACTCACCTAGACATCAAAATCCCCACCATACCTTGCAGATCTGATTCTCAGACCAAAAAGTTGGGCCCAAGATTTAATCTATACGTTAAGGCAAAAGGACAAGTTTAGTTGCACTCCATTGCATCAAGCAGCAAGTGCAGCACATCCATAAATATGTGAACCGTTGATTGTGCATCAATGCCACTAACAAAATGAGTCATAGTTTCAGACACCTCTTATGTGTGCAGTAAGAAGGCAGTGGCGAGTGCCGACAACAATAAAAACATCGGTGTGCCGACAACAGTAAATACATCGTTCTGTGTAGAAATTGACCCATAGGCTAATGTGGCTCATCCTACCACCCAACGTGAAATCCTCCTGGGACAACATTCCAGATTAGCATTCAACGGAGAAAAAAATCAATGCCAAAACAAACTCATAACTCTGGCTATTAAAAAACTATGAATAACCAACTCATTCTAACCCGACATAATCACAAAGAAATTCCATTTAAATCGCATAGATTGAAACCATCGTCTCCTAGACAGATGGTCAAAAGCAAATGGCAAAACTCCAACAAAAAATAATAATTAGGCACGGTCGGAATAGCTCCCTCTCTGATATCGTGTAGGAATATACTCACAATATTATGTTAAAGTACATAAAATATTTTTAGTGTTTAGAAATAGAGGAAGCCCAATGTCACTTAAAGATAATTATAACAACTGGACATATGTGAGTCCTTATTTGTTTTTTTGGAAAAAAATGTCTTTTTTAATATCAGTAAAGAAAGTACAATTACATAGTTTTGTTCCACTATATAATACTAAATTTAACATAAATAAATAAATAAATAAATGTTATACTATCATTTATTGAAAGTTTATCCAATGTTCAAAATAGCTTAGCTACAAAAAAACAAAGTAGAAATAAAGAAAGTATCTTATACTAGTCCTATCTAAGATGTAGGAATAGTGTCAAAGTCAAATCTGGAGTCTCGGTTGTATATATCATAATGTATTACTCCAAGGGATGCTAAAATGCCTCTTTTGGAGAGTAAGTGAGAGATGAGGTTCTCCTCTATATATATATGATTAAAATCAATGTGCTGAAATGAACTTATCAAGTTATGAATGCGCTTCATCCAATAGGTCAGAAGATGGGCTTAGAAACAGGACAATCCCTTTATCCAATCAATGTATCCTTTAGAGTCCCTAAAAATATGCATATTGGAAATGTTGAGCCAACTAGCAATGAATAGAACCCCCCATAATGCAATGATTTATGCTCTATTGTTAAAACCGGAACCACCCTCCTACCAAAAGTTATAATACTTGTCAAGTTTAGTAGCAATGAGTACACCACATCCACATAGTCTAGATTTACATGACCCGTCGAAGAATCCCACCAGATACTCATTCCACATGTCCTGCAAAATGATCTGTCTAGTTTTTTAATATGTTCCATGGGTCCTATCTCAGAAAAATGAGAAACTATCCCCATGACAGAGTATCTAATATCAGTTTGTTTGTCTTAAAAAATGATAAGATTCCTACAATGCCATATGCCCCAAATGATGAAAAAAGGCAGAGTACTAAATACTTGTTGTGGCTGAAACTAATGCATAAAACATTCTAAGAGTCAAATATGCTTCCAATCCTCAACAATATGAAATACATTGAGGACCGAAAACCAAATTTATGTGGAAACCAGAGTGTTCAAGAAGAGATGTTGAACAACTTCAAATTTTTGCTTGAACAACATGCAGATACTAGGACCAATGAAACCTCTGCGAGCTAACTTTTTCCAGGTGAGTACTTTGTCATTTAAGACCATCCATCCAAAAATATGAGCTTCAATGGGAAGTTCCATTTCCAAGATTTATGATACCAGGATAGCTCCAAAGTAGGATTATTTGGGATGGAAATGGACCTATAAATGTCATTGGTCGTAATCTGGTTCTTGTGATCTTGTCCAACCCATCTCATTTTATCTACATTTTCTGAAATAAAAATGTCTGCAGCCACAATCTGTCTAATATAAAGAGTCCACTCAGTATCCAAAAGACCAGATAGAACAATATCTTCTGCCCAAAAGCTTACAACTCTCTAATACCATGTAAGATTATTGAATTACTCACAATCTTATGTTAAAGTACATAAAATACCTCTACTATATAGCAATAGAGGAAGCCCAGTATTGATTAAGGTTAAATACAACAACTGAATAGACGCAAGTCCCTATGTGAGCTTACAACTAACCATACTTAGCTCATAGGGAGATAAAGCATTGGAAAAGCCAACAGTAATATTTATATAATATATGTTTTAAGTAATAAACATTTTTTTTATAAAATGAGTAAATAGATTTGAATATTAATTTAATGGGTAGGTTAATTTAATTGATTCGATTAAACAATTTTTTTATGGTAAAGTGTTTGAGTTTTAATTTAATGTAGATTTAATGTTACTTAAATCTTATAAAGTTATTAATGCTTTTTATGAATAGTAGTTTAGCCGCTCTATATAAAAAATTTTGGAAAATAAGTTATATTATATATAATGTTGTTTTGTTTTTGTAGACTCATTTTTGAATATGTTAATATTCAAAGAGTTCCATTGGGATTATTCTTATGCCTTCCTCTAGAGTTACTATTGACTATTAATATTAATTTCTTTTATGAAAAAAATGGAGAAGAGGAAGGAAATCTATGAACCACTAAAAATGTACCAGCATCTTAGATTTGAACGCTACATTACTTATAGCAATGTGAAAGCCACCTTACTTATAGCTATTCTGGGATCGAGTCTCGAAGATTTAACAACTAGTGTTATAGTTTACTATCAATATTGCCTTCCATTCAAAAATAGGAAGAGAGAGGAAATTCATGAATTTGACTATGTGAATCTTAGAGCGTTCATATGTGTTATTACATTTAAGGAAAAAGAACTTGTCAATAAAATCAAGTGTAAATATTAAAAAAAAATACGAGGAAAAGAATGGTTTTCTACAACATACTTTCAAATACACAAATACACACGGCTTCATCTGAATGAGGAGATGATAGGTTCAGATGATAGTCATGAAATATGATAGGCTTGATTTACATGCAATAATATAGTTCATAAAGTAAGGAAGAAAGAATATTAGCTTTAATTTTAATATTAATATTAATATTAATATTATTATTATTGTTATTAAATTTAATAATTTTAGATTAATATAATATTAAATTTGTTTTATTATAATATATTATGATATATATTAATTTTAGATATATACGGGAGGGAATAAAAAGGATATAGACTAATAGAGGTGGAGAGATAGGAGGAGTGACAAGGGAGAGATTGAGATAAACTTAAGGAGAGGAGAGAGGAGGAATGAAGAGAGATAGAGGGAGAGGAGTGAAAGATGTAGAAAAGTGTAAGGGAGGGAGAGGGAGACATAAAAATGGAGGGTGGAGAGACAGAAGGAGAGAGAGAGGGAGATAGTGAGAGGATTGGAGAGAGAGAGAGTGAGAGGAAGGTAGGACAGAGAGGGAGAGAGAGGAAGGATGAGTAAGAGGAGGAGAGAGGGAGAGATAGAGAGATGGAGTTGGAGGGGGAGAGAAGGAGGGCAGAAGAAAAACATAGAGAATGAGAAGTGAAGAGAGAGAGGGAGTGACAAGGGAGAGATGGAGAGAGAGTGTGTATGCTTAGGGGTGAGAAGAGACAAAGAAGGAGAGATATTGAGAAGTGGGGAGAGGAGAGAGAAGGATAGAGGGAGTGATATAGTAACATAGTTGGAGAGCGAGAGAGAGAGGTAGGAGAGAAAGGGAGAGAGAGGAAGAACGAGAGACAAAACTTGAGAGAGAGGAGGAGAGTGATGGGAGAAGAGATAGGATTGGAGGGAAAAGAGAGAGAGAGAGAGCTGGAGGAAGAGAGAGGGAGATAGGAGAGAAAGGGAGAGAGAGGAAGTACGAGAGAGTGGACTTGAGAGAGAGGAGGAAAAACGAGGGATACAGAAAAGTAGGTGGAGGGGGAGAGAGGGAGGGAAGAAGAAATACATAGATAGTGAGAAGTGGAGAGAGAGAGGGAGTGAAAAGGGAGATATGTAGAGATAGAGTGTATCTTTTGAGGTGAGATGAAGAGACAAAGAAGGAGAGATGGAGATAGTATGGGATAGAAGGAGAGAGGAGATATGAAGGGATATAGTAATAGAGTTTGATGGTAAAGAGAGAGAGAGAGAGGTGGGAGAGAAGGGAAGAGAGAGAAAGGAAAAGAGGGAGAGGATGCAAGAGAGTGGAGAGAGGGATGGAGTTAGAGGGGGAGAGAGAAGGAGGTAAGGAGAAATAAATAGAGAGATAATAGTGGAGAGAGAGAGAGAGGGAGTCATAAGGAAGATGGAGAGAGAGGGAGAGAGGAAAATAGAACAGAAGAGATATAGAAAAGGGGGAGATGGAGAGAGGGGAAGTGAGAGAGATAGGGAGAGGAGGATGGAGGAATAGATAGATAGATGTGAAAAAGGGAGTGCATGTATTGGGGATGATATAGAGAGACAAAGGGAGATAGTGATATATATGGAAAGTGAAGAGAGGGAAGAAGAGAAAGATGTAAAGTGGGAGGGAGGGAGAGAGAGATTGATATATATAGAGTGAGAGAGTGTGTGTGTTTGGGGGGTTGACATAGAGACACAAAGAAAGAAAGATGGAGGGAGATATATATATATATATCTATATATAATATATATATTATAATATATATATATATATATTATATATAATATATATATATTCAGGGGGGAGAGAGGGAAGAACTTTTCTTGCACTAGATGCATTGATTTCATTGTAGATGGTGATTTCTAATCCTATTTTATTTCTTGCATTAGATGCATTGATTTCAATGTAGATGATTTCTCATCCTATTTGATTGCTTACAGTAAATGCATTGATTTCAGTGTAGATGACAATTTCTTAAATCCTATTTGATTTCTTGCACTAGATCCATTGATTTTAGTGTAGATTTTGGTTTATAATCTTATTTGTTTACTCACACTAGATGCATTGATTTTAGTGTATATGTTGGTTTATAATCCCATCTACTTGCTTGCATTGAATGCATTGATTTGAGCGTAAATGTTGATTTCTAATCTTATCTGATTGCTTGCATTAGATGCATTGATTTCAATGTAGATGTCGATTTCTGATTTGATGTAATTGGATGTATTATGGTACATTAATTTTAATGTGATTGGATTAACATTGTGCATTGATTTCAATGTAAGCACAAAAACTTATTGACAATGTTCCTTGATTTTTGTGTTATAGTAATTCAACATGTTAATTTCGAGAGAAAGAGAGACAAGGCATGATGTTTACTACAATAGCTCGAGCTAAATATTTAAATGGTTTCTGATTTAACTTGTTCTTTTCATATAATCGAAACAAAAAGATGACAATCGATATGAAAAGATGAAAAAAGTAACAAGGGTGATAATAAGAGTAGTAGAAGAAAATAGTTGAGATTAATCGAAATGAAGACTATTTGTAACTAACTATATTCTTATTATTCACATTTTCTATCATTCAACACTATTACATCGTCACTTTACATTCAAAAATTTGATTTCATCATTTTTCATCGTTAAAGTTATTAACAATATTTATCATCTCAACAAACTGAGCTAACTAAGCAAATTTAAAATTAAAATGACCAAATTAATTTGAGACATATTTAGCATATTTAAAATGATTATATTAATATTAAATGAATTTACATATTATTGATAAAATTAGTCATATGTTTGTTATATTTTCTTTGGCCGCACATGACTGAAACTAGAGTAGATCCATCTTAACTCTGGATATATCAAGCATTGAGAGGGATCAAATATCTCGAGGTGCAAACCTATTTTTTGAGTGCAAACCCCGAGGAAAGGTTTTCACCTCGAGAGATTTGATCCCTCTCAGCGCTTGATAGAGAGATAAGATGGATCTAGGTATGGTAGAAATAACCCCCTCTAATATCATCTTATAGTATTGAATTACTCACAATCTTATGTTAAAGTACATAAAATACCTCCATTATATAGCTGCAATGAAGGAGGCCCAATGTCAGTTAAGGATAACTATGACAACTATATAGATGCAAGTCCCTATGCGAGCTTACAACTCACCATATTTAGCTTATACAAAAATGAAGCATTGGAAAAGCCAACTCTAACATTTCAATAATATATGTTCTAAGTTATAAACGTTTTTTTAATGAAGTGAGTAAATAGATTTGATTATTAGTTTAATGAGTGGATTAATTTAATTGAGTCAATTAAATATTTTTTTATTGTAAGATGTTTCAGTTTTAATTTAGTGTAGATTTAAGTTTACATAATCTTATAAAGTTATTACTAGTTTTTATGATTGATAGTTTAGGAACTTTGTATAAAAATATTTTGAAAATAAGATATATATATATATGAATGAAGTTGGTTAAGGATATTAATTTGTTTAGTTAAACCCATTTTGATAATATGTAATATTCAAAGAGGTTGCGGGATCTATTTTTATTGTGTCCTCTAGAGTTACCATTGAACATTAATATTATTTTCATTCATTAAAAAATTGGAGAAAGGAAGGAAATCTATGAACCACTAAAAAAGTACTAGCATCCTCAATCTGAATGTTACATTACTTATAGCAATCTGAATGCCACATTACTTATAGTGATTGTGAGATACATTCCCAATATATCTGGAAGAATTACCAACTATTGTTATACTTTATTATCAATATCTGTCATTCAAAAAATAGGAAAAGAGAGGAAATTAATGAATTTGACTGTTTGAATATGAGAGTGTTCATATGTTTTATTACATTTAAGGAAAAAGAAACTTGTTAATAAAAACAAGTTTAAATATTAAAAAAAACGAGGAAAAAATGGTTTTTTACAACATTACACACAGACACACTCCATGATCTAAATAGTCATGAAATATGGTAGGCTTGATCTACATGAAATATTGTAGCTCCTAAAGTAGGGAACAAAGAATTTTTATTGTGGTCATTAATGTAATAGTAGATTGTGAAGAAAGAAACTCAATTAACAAAATAAAATATACTAATAATAATAAAAATGTTAGTCATAATTTGTTGTTTCATTTGCCAGAATTGAGTTTAGGTGAGAAGGTTTCCATTCTTTCTTCTAGGATAATCTCAATTGAAAATTTTACCTCAAAGTTTATATATAAAAATAAAGTAAATAAAAGCAAAAAAAAATTATCTACTTTTTAGTATGAGGAAGATGTAATTCCTTCACTAGTTAATATGGAATTGATAAATGCCATGTAAAAATGATATTATTGATATTACATTATGTGTAATTTAGTTGACATATAACATTTAAAACACAATTATAAAAATATAAGAATAAAAAAATTATTTTACTAACCATCCTACTTCCATCTTAACTCTGGATCTATCAAGCGAGAGGGTTCAAATCTCTCGAAGTACAAACCTTTCATCAAGAATTTCAATCAAAAAAGAGGTTTGCACCTTGAGATATTTGATCCCTCTCGACGCTTGATAGATCCAGAGTTAAGATGGATCTACGTTGGTTTTAGTCATGTGCGGTCAAATCTAAATTAATTTTATCAATAATATGTAAATTCATCTAATATTAATATAATCATTTTAAATATGCTAAATATGTCTCACATTAATCTGGTCATTTTCATTTTAAATTTTCTTAGTTACCTCAATTTGTTGACATGATAAATATTATTAATAATTTTAATGATAAAAAAAGATGAAATAAAATTTTTGAATATAAAGTGACAGTGTAATAGTGTTCAATGATAGAAAATGTGAATAATAAGAATATAGTCAATTACAAATAGTCTTCATTGTGATTAATCTCAAACTATTTTCTTCTACTATTCTTATTGTCACCATTGTTACTTTTGTCATCTTTTCATATCGATTATATGAAAAGGACAAGCTAAATCGTAAACCATTTAAATATTTAGCTCGAGCTATTGTAGTAAACATCATACCTTGTCTCTTGTAATATATCCATATAAAAAAAATGATTATAATCTTACCATATGTCATATCTGCTAAATATAAAAAGAGCACATATTTAACGAATAATGCTATAAAGGTTGAATGAAATGACACCGGCAGAATTTTGAGCATCCATAGTACAAACAATAAAAGGGGTTCATGATTTCTATGGTTTTCATTATTAACAAAAAACTGTCAACGACATAGTCGCCCTATCCTAAACCTTACATAAGGCCCTCATATAATATTAAATGACTTAGTGTTGACCTGCTACAAGTTGGTACAATCCTTACGGTGGAATTTTAATGAAGGATGGCCACTTTCCAGGAAAAGGGTGTGTCTTTCTCTAGAGGCTTCTCCGTAGCGAATAGTTGTTTCCTTGCTGCTTGGTTGATTGTGCCCCATCAAGGGCTCTCCTCGCTACTATGCATCAAATGGTGAAGGTTGTTGCTAGTGGCCTTATGCTTGGTTGGGCTTGCGAAGGGTCTTTCCTGTTGCATTATTCTGGTGGAGGGTTTCGGCTCCTGCTCTTGTGCAGAGGGTTTTTCCCTATGGTAAACATTGAGCTTTATCCTCCCTTAGTTTTTATGCGTCGTATTTCTGTGAGGCTTCCCATGTTCTGATTGCCTTTTACTTCTCCACAGTTTGCTACTATGGATTTGGGTATTGCTCCAAGGATGTTGGAGGAGTTTTGCAATAGCCTGGGTAAGAAATTCATTCTTAAGGGCAACGCTTATTTGTGTAGTTGCATTACTATTTTCAATTGACAACGTTTCTAACCTAGTCATGTTGACAGGGTTCATAGGTTCAATCTCGGGTGGCCTGGCTCTGACTATCGACTCTCCAAATTCTCCTAACAACCTTCAGTAGGTATGAGCTTTGATACTATTATATCTTAAGAAAAAGATGAAAGGGATTTTTCTAAAGTTTCTGGCCCTTGTCCCTATGAAATTGTTGTCTCACGATTATGATAGCAGAGTTATGATACTTGTCCTTGTTTCGATTCAGGGTTCTTAGCTAGCTTAAGTTCATTATCTGTTTCTTTTTCTTAATGAGACTTTGAGTCTCTGGCCATTGAGGCGATGTACACATCTTGTTAGAAGTTGGACCAAAGTTCTCTGTTCTTTTTGGAATTTTGTAACTCTTCTTTCTAATCTTATGGGTTGCTATATTAATTAAGTTATTTGCTTGAATTAAGCATGTTCAAGCTGAGGTCTCGGCTATATTGAAGGACTGAATATTTTTCCTCTTGAGCTGTAATGTTTGAAGAATGGTTTCTGTCTTCGGTTATTGCAAATTTACTTATTAATTTATGAATGCCTCGCGAGGGTCCTGTAGGTTGTTTTGTTTACTCATTGTCTGCACTCAAAAGAATGTTATGAGCCACCTTTCGTTCTCTGAGGTTAAGATACTCTATCTCTTCGCATTCTGTGGTTAAGATACTCTATCTCATTGGTTATTTCATTTTTTGTTAAAAGTTTAAATGTTTTATCTTTCCCTTCCATAGCTAAAGGCAAACCGTGTAGTTATATTACTTATAGTTCTTATTGTTTTGCATGTTGCCCTACTGATGTACTAAATTCAAGTTCATTTATCTATAACCCAGCTTTGGGACCCCGCTTGATCTAAAGTAGGATTGTGCGTTTTTCTTAATAATGTGAAAGGTTCTTCGGAATTAATGGAACGAAGCCATTTATCTACTTATTTTCTGTCTTTCATATTAAAGATTTAAACACTACTTTGAACTATGCTTAGATTCTCTGTCAGGTTTTCCTTTTTCTACCTATTTTGTGCCATTAAGAATCATGATGCTATCTATTTAATCTTTCATTACCTTCTAGTTTAGTAGTTTAGATTTGTCTCCTAAGTTTTCAAGTTCTAACTCATTATTATAGACTTCTGAACTCAAACGCTTCCAGCATATGCATGCACAGTGTTAATATCATCTCTATTTATTATTCGTATATGTCTCTTGATTAAAATTTAGTGTACCGATTCTAATATTAAGCAACACAATAATGCTAATAACAGCTAAGCAAAGTATTTTCAGATATAAACTTATTTGGCTTGTTGAACTACTTATAATCCTTTAACTCAATTTGCCTCCCAACCTTGAGACTTGCGCTACAGCACCCTCCATCTTCCCCCGTGCTACCTGTTCCTCAGTATTTTATTCAAGAATCTCAATCTTGAATAGTAGCAGGTATTTGGTCATAACCAGACTTATCTACTTCTTTGTTTGTCTGTCTCTACAACACAATTTTCTCTTTCCTTTCCTCCTTTTTTTCCCTGATCGCAGATGTCCCCTCCCCCTATCCTCTTGATCTTTTGGGATAATTTTTTCATTGGAGTAGTTAGGGTTGGGTAACTGCCCAACCTAACTATTTCTTGAGAACTACTTCCATCTCCCCCTTGACAGATATCTTCTCATGAAATTATAATAGTTCATTTTCTTTCCATATTTCCAACACTAAATTTTCTTTTAACAGTTAAAACAAAAATTCTAATTACATAAACTTAAACCAGTTCCAGTTTATTTTACTTGCAGTAAAAAAAATATTCACATTCATGGGCAACATCACATCTCCCCTCCCTAAGATTGAAGAACGTCCCAATGTTCCACTATGGGAAATAACCATGGATAGACCTCCCTCATGGTCCGCTCATCTTCCCAAGTGGCTTCTTTAGGCCCACAGTGCTGCCACTGAATTTTAACATGGGTGATAACTCGTCTCTGTATCATTACTTCTCTCCAATCGATTATACCCATTGGCTCTGTTATCACCAAAATAAGACCCTGATAGGCTGGTGATCAGACTATCTCACTGTATCTATTTCAAACCCATCTTTTAGCTAAGTCTTAGCCTCCTTAGCCTAAGAGGGCTCTCTCAAAGGGTTAATGATATTGATTAAAGATATGGATAGATGGCTAACTCTATGGTTTGTGATTTTATATGTTTATAGGTTGAAATATGGAGACTTGCTACCATTGGGCTATGGAGTCAGTGACAAAGATAATGATAACAAATAGCTCTTCTTATAAAATTGAGGCTTTTATATACTTCAATGAAAGAGTAACACATTCAGGAAAGTCTCAATAACTTGAAGTTCATAGGAGTCAGAGCATGTGGGCATGAATTCTGAGTAATGATACATCAAGGTATTCCAAAGGAAAGTATTTAAAGTGATTCATCAGAGTTTAATACTTAAAGGAAGTCAAAGCATGAGTAACCATGAATTTCTAGTAATAAGTATTAAGACATTGAAGAAAAACATCCAAAGATAGGACCCAAGAACTCAATTCACCATAGTTTAACACTTAAAGGAAGTCAAAGCATATTCCTCCATGAATATTGAGTAATAAGCATTAAGACTATGGAAGTAAAACATATCAAAGATAAAAGATAAAGCTCACTGAAGTACACTACGAATCTTAGCTTCAGAAAAGTCAATATATAGCTTCATATATAACCCTCTAATAACCTTCATATATAACATTCAGAATCTAATTTCACCTCTTGCTTCATATATAGATTTTACAATAAGGATTCCATGATCCTTCATCAAGATAATTTGAATTTCTATGATTGACACCTATTTTAACTATAAAACAGACTATTAAATACAAGTGACAACTAAGTAGCTGCCTTAGAGTCCTAATACAATTAGGAGTACAACTCGTTATTATGATAACAACAACCTAATATAGGAATTAAATTAAATGCCTGATAGCTGCTCCTCCTTAACTTTGACCTTGGTAATGTCCATAACCCTCCCGCTGGCCTTTTAATAACTTCTCCTTTATTTTCCCTGAAAACTAGGAAAAAACATCAAAACTACACCTACAACAGTTTCGTAACACAAGTTGGGTCATCAATTTCTCCCGCCTCATAATGAATTTAAAGAAACTAAGAGAGGTTTTTGTATTTGGAGATTTTATGAATAGGAAAATCCTTCAGAATTCCAAAATAATTTTGCATGTGGCTAAAACCTGATCTTTAAAAAGACTGCTAAAACCAGAAAATAGAGTTCCTCTCTCAATGACTTTCAACAGTTTTGTAGTGAAAGTTCGGTCATCAATTTCTCCCACGTCATGATGAATTTGAAGAAACTGAAAGAGGTTTTTGTAGATAGGTATGTTAGGAAGAAGAACCTCTTTTAGTTTTACAAAATATGCTTTTAGTTTCTCAAGAAACCACTTGGAATTTGACTACTTAAAATAGAAAATAGGGTTCTTCTGCTAAAAAAGGTTACTTCAATGATTTCGTAGTGCAAAATAGGTTTTTTACACTATGTGCGCTACGAAAAAATGGATTCGTAGCTAATTCAAAAAAAAAATCAAAATTACTTGAGATATGACTTCTAAACACAAGGTGAGACTTCTAAGACATGGAATAAGGTTGTTAAACTTTGTTTGGAAATGAAATATGACCTTAAAGACTTCTAACCCTATGACCTAACCCTTTAAGCATGAAATGACCTAGAGACCCTTCAACACCATGACTAGAAGGGTTTGGAAATGAGAATAACACTAATGAGACTCTAATCCTATCACTTATCCCTTTAAGCATGCGATGACTCAAAACTTATTATAAGAACATGACTAGAAACAAGGCAAACTTTCAAAAGTTGAAAAAAAAAATAGGGTGATAACAGGCTCTACCAGGAATTTTCCTTCCAATTCAACTTGACTGTCAAAATAAAAGAACTTTAGTCAAAGCCTAAAAAGAAATTATTTCAACTGTTAAACATCTTTTGCTTTTGCATGTGTACATATTTATACATACATACATACATACATATATACATACACACACACACACACACGTATATAAGATAGATTGTTTCGAGAGTTTCGACTTTCTGACTCACTTGAATGTCCTACCAGTTTATTATATGTTTAGCATCATAAATATATCTCTTAAGTAAAGAAACATGAAAAAAATTGTGTACATGAATATGACTGGGTAAAGCGAGCTACTATGCTACTCGCCCGATTCGAGCTAAAATCTGGAAAGGCCCGCAGAATCGGGGTGCTAGCTTAGCACACCCGGTCCATTGCAAGGTGATTTTCTTGGCTTTAACCCATATGTACACGTGATTCCTTACTTGAAAATCTTGAAAGCTCCTTTTTTGATCAACAAAGTTCTTTTGTCAATCTTAAGCAGCCTTTAAATTAACTGGCAGACTTTTTACCATCTTTTCCATCTCTTCCAAGATATCTGGTCCCAACATTAGTTTGTCTTCCAGGCCGCTCCAACTCAAAGGTGTCCTACAATTCACCTTTATAATACCTCAAATGGGCTCATCTGTAACGATGTATGGTACCCATTGTTGTAGGTAAATTCTAATAAGTGCAAGTAGTCCTCCCACTTAGATGGGTGTTGCATGACATAGGCTCGCAACATGCCTTTGACAGCTTGATTTACTCTTTCTGTCTACCCATCCATTTGAGGATGATATGTAGTATTGAAATGTATTTGGGTGCCCAATCCCTTGAACAGGGCCTTCCAAAAAGCTGACGTAAATTTTACATCTCGATCAGAGATGATCATTTTGGGTAAGGCATGCAACTTAAAAATATTTTGCATAAAAATGTTAGCAATTTGCACTAATTTATAAGTTGATTGTATGGGTATGAAATGAGCATATTTTCTCAACTTATCTATCACCACCATGATAGATTCATTTAGTTTTCTTTATTTAGGTAGACCATAATGAAATCAATAGATATTGTCTCCCACTTCCATTTTGGAATAGGTAGTGGGTGAAGCGACCCTGCTGGGTGCTGATGTTCTTCTTTTACTTGCTGGCATTCCAAATAGTGTCCTAGCTATTCTACTACTTCCTTCTTCATACCAGGACAAAATAATTCCTTTCTAAGGACATAAATTATTTTCCGATATCCTGGGTGTCCTGTGTAAGGGCTTTTATGATATTCATCTAAGATTAATTCTTTAAGAAATTTTTGGTTAGGTACATATAGTCTTTTTCTATAAACCAACAACTCATTTGGAGTAACTTCATACCCCATTTGTTGTTCATGGTTGTTTACCTCTTTTGTTTGCTGCCACAAATGTTTATATACCACATCTTGCATGGCTATTTCATGAATCTGTTCATAGAAAGTAGTGCAAAACTCACTAAAAGAGATTTCATATAAGCAATTTACCTTCTAGCTTAGAGCATCTCCTACCTGATTTTCTTTTCCCTTCAAGTGCCTAATTTCAAAATCAAATTCACTTAGGAAGTCAGCCCAATGATCTTGCCTAGAATTTTATGTGGGATGTTTGAAATAGCTTGTCAGGCTGTGATGATCTGTTAAAAGCAGAAATTTCTTGCCCAACAGGTAGTGTTGCCACATTTTCAAGGCGTGAATTGCGGTTGTTAACTCCAAGTCATATGCATAATAATTTTTCTCGTATTCCTTGAGCTTTCTTGACTCGTAGGCTATAACCCTACCCTCTTTCATTAGTACGCCACCTACCTCCTCCTTGCTAGCATCCATACACACTAAATATTCCTTACTAGGATCAGCTATACTCAAAATTGGGGCAGTGGTGAGTAGACGCTTAAGCTGGTCAAAGCTCCTTTAACAATCAGAGGTCCACCTAAATGCTCTTCCTTTCTTTTGTAGAGAGGTAATAAGGTATGCTACCCTAGAAAAACCTTCCACAAATCACCTATAATATACAGCTAGGCCCATGAACGATCTTATGTCTTCAACATCTTTCGGTACTGACCACTCCATAATGGTTTTTATTTTCTCCAGATCTATCATGATTCCCTCCTTGGTGATAATATGTCCTAAGTAGTGGATTTTTTCTTTGAAAAAGTCACACTTGCTGTATTTGGCATACAACTGGTGTTTTCTTAGAACTTGAAGGACAATGCGGAGATGTTCCTTATGTTCTTCCATGCTGTGTGAGTAGATCAAGATTCATCAATGAAGATCAGTACAAACTTGTCTAGGTATTGATGGAATATGTTTTTCATGTGACACATGAAGGTGGTTGGGGAATTAGTCAGACCAAAAGGTAGCGCCACAAACTCATAGTTCCCATAACGAGTTCTTAATGCTATTTTTGCTATAACTTTCTCTTTTATCTAGATCTGGTGATAACCTGATCCGAGGTCAATCTTGGAGAAAGTGATTGTCCCCTTGACCTAATCAAATAATTCATCTATACGGGGTAAAGGATATTTATTTTTAATGGTTAGTTTGTTTAATTGATGATAATCCATGCACATTCGCAATGTTACATCTTTTTTCTTAATGAATAATACTGGAGCTCCCCAAGGGGAAACACTAGGTCGTATATTCTTCTTATCTAGCAGCTCATGTAGCTACATTTTCAATTCTGTCAATTCAGGAATACTCATATGGTAAGGGGCTCGTGAGGCTAGGGAAACTCCCAGAATTAGCTCAATGGTAAAATCTATGTCTCCTTAGGGTCAGCATAACCTACTTGTATGGGAAAAATATGACAACCTTTCCTGATACATTTTCCTAATTGGGAAGTTGTTACATGCCTTATTTGCAAAGGCTTTTGAATGCCCTGCATTTCTTGTCTTCCGCCCTATCATCTTGGAAATTAATGGTTTTAGTTTTGTAGTTAATAAGGGACCAATGCTTTTCTAGCCAATCCATACCAATAGCTAATGTGGTACATTCAAATCTGCCATGATGGACTGACCAGCTAGCTCTAGTGGGCAATTACTGACCTTGGCCAAAAATCTTCTTTTGGCTCCTATGGCTAATTACAATAACCCTGGATTTTTAAACTCTACTGCATGTAATTTACATTGTTCCACAATCTTAGGGCTAATGTAACTTAATGTAGCCCCAGGGTCAATGAAAATAGCTACATTTTGGTAAAAAAATTTACCTTCAAATTCAACCATTGTCGGCTGAAATTCCTCTTGGTGGTCTTCCAGGGTTGTATTAATTTTGGGGAAACTCCTTGTTATCTCTCCTACTGTAGAGGCTTCTTATAGTTGACAGATATGGTCAATTCCCTTGTGTTGTGGGTAGTTCTTAACATAGTGTGGCCCTCCGCATCCCAAACATTGTACAGGGGGCCTTGTAGCCAACTCAACTTTAACTCTACCTGATTGCTCATTATTGCTCATTAGTTCTTGATTCACCTAGTACCCTAAATCTTGGCAGATTTTTATTGAAATTTTTGTTAGTTTGTCCCTTGTAAATTCCTTTGCTTCGTCAGCCTTTATTTCTTTTATGGTCGGGGACAAATTTATTTATCTTTTTTTCATTCCATTTCTTGTTCATGTCTCCTTTTGGTCTGTTTCGTTGATAGCAAATCCATGCTTTGCGGATTACTTCGTCCATGGTCTTTGGGTTGTCAAATTCTAGTCATTCTTTCATAATTAGAGGTAAGTTGCTGATGGATCATTGCACCTTTGCTTTTTCTTCACGTATGTAAGGAACATAACGAAGTAATGATGTGAATTTTGTTATGAATTCATCCATGGACAATTTTCCTAGCCGGAGATCATGAAACTCTTTAAATTTTTCATCATAAAATCTTTCTGTTAGGTACTTTTCTTTAAAATATATCTGGAATTTTTCCCAGGTTATACTCTGTTCATTGACTCCGCAAACATTCTTTAGTTACTCCCACCATAGTGTGGCCTTTCCTTGTAGATGAAAAATATCAAAACAAGCCTTCAAGTTATGGTCATATTTGTACAACTGGAAATATTTATTCATATTTATGAGCCATGCTTCTATGCTTCTTCCTGCTCTCCATCGAAAATAGGGGGATTTATCTTTTGAAACTCCCCCTGAAGTTCCACTTTCTTCCTTTTCTGTGTTCTGTGATTGGACACAATATCAGACTCTTCTTCACGATTTTCCTCACCACCTCCAGTTTCCACATCTTTTGTCAAAAATTCTTGTTCCCCTAATATATTTCTATGTTCAGGGCTAGGAACTAGTGGCCAATTATTTTTTTTATCAGATAAACTCTTCATAATATTTTCTTGTTCCAACATTAATCTTTCATTATATGGCCATAAATGGGCCATTCCATCCTTTAACTCTTGCACTGTCACTCTAATGTTTGTGACGGTGTCCCATGGCTCCTCACCCAGTTGTACCCATACTTCAGGATTTCCCTCCTGAAATGGCAGAGCTCCTGACCCCATTGTGGATCTGGATGGTAGGTTCCCTATCCTTCTCATACTTATTGTTCATGTTTCCTTCGTGCATATCACAAAATTTGTTATTCCTTATCCAGAGGTCTTAGTTTTACAACCCAAGTGCTCTAATACCATATATATGTTCGAAATAATACTGAGAGGGGGGGTGAATCAGTATTATCAAGGTAATTATTCCTTTTTCAAAACAACTTATATACGCTACTTCAGATTAATTAACATGCGTATATACGCGATTATGCAGAAGGAAACCTGCGTATACAAAGCAAGCTTTTACTTTACTTAATCTTTCTGATGATGATTGTTAATCTGCGATGCAGAATCAAATAGCAGTAACCAGAGACAGTAAAACAGAGAAGAGAAACAGTCACACACAATAACACAAGATATAAGGTGGAAACCCAATGTGGGTGAAAACCACCTGCTGCAATTCGTCTCTATCTTCTTTTCAATTAGAAACTTCTTTTTACAATATACTGGTGTAGTCTTTTTACGAGTAAGCAGGCTGCAACCTGTAGAGAGCTACAACTCTCTCTCGTTTTCCAGCTTCTCCTGGAAGGGAGCTACAACCCCCTTAGCTCTTGCACTAGTCAAGGTACTAGTGCGTAGGTGCTGGCCTATAGAAGGCTACAACCTTCTCTTTTTTCCAGGGACCACGTTTCATCAATTTTTAGACTGGATCCATGAATATCAAACAATCATCAAGAAATTCTTCATCAACCAAACTCCTTTTCACCAACTAGATCTGAAATCAAGTAGATACTTTTCTGTCAGTTGTACCCAAAACACAGTACTAAAAACCACACAAGAGAACCCAGAAGACAGCAGCAATAAGCAAAAACAGCTAGATCACAACTTAAAGCATATACGCTATTTCAACAGTTTGTAACTTGCGTGCATACGCATCTGCGTATGGAACAACATGCGTATACGCGCCTTCACTTCACCTAAACTACGTGTATATGTGCCTTTTCTTTACTGAACCTGCGTACAGATCTATACAGGACAACACACTCTTCCAGATATTCAATCACTAAATAACCCAGATTTCCAGACTTATAGATCAAACAAGTGCCACATCTAGCAAATCAAAATCATACAAAGATACTATCATTTAGGCTTAAAGATTATGACCCATGAATAAACCTTATCCTTCCTTTTTCACTAAGGTTCCTCCTTCCTTCAGATCCAGATCTGCATCACCACCCAATATACCAGCTCTAGCACTTTATCAGATCTTCAATAATAATTCAGATGGTGATTTGTCACAAGAACT